>PVIC010006609.1:0-53732 GCA_004025085.1 Thryonomys swinderianus
TTCCTTCCTTCCTTCCTTCCTTCCTTCCTTCCTTCCTTCCTTCCTTCTTGCTTTCTTCCTTTCTTTTTCGTTTTTTCTTTCTTTCCTTCCATATTACAAATTTGCATTCTCTAAGTTTCTCTCCTCAGTAATGTCCCCTAATCCACATGTACCAGCTTGTGTTACAGTGTGTCAGATGATCAGACTTGGTTCACAGAGTAGTTTAAATATTATTCTTTCCTGGATTCAACTGATGACAAAACTTGGAGAAGAGAAGTATCTTTTCAAATAAGGGTAAAAGGACATTGAGAGTGTGTAATCTTAATTGTTGCTACTGTTGCTGTTATTTTTCAAATCCCATGCTCTTTTAGGTATAGTATATTGCCTAGATTTATCACTTGCAATTATAAAAAAGATTATTCCACTTATGATTAATTCTAGTTCCCATAAAAGTTTACTTTGTCTTTATCTCAAGATGAATCAACCCTGGTTTTAAAGGCAACTGACAATACATTATGAAAACAAAACATGTCTTTTCTTTGCCTTGCTATGTGGGAAGTTTTGAAAATTTTTTCTACATTCAGGTAGATAGTAATAATAAAATAACTCATAGTCCATTGGGTATAAAAATTATATCCATAAGAATGTACTTTTAAAACTTCCTCTTGGAGGGCCGGAGATTTAGCTCAGTGGTTCTGGTGCCTACCTTGCAAGCGCAAGGCCCTGAGTTTGATCCCGGTAACCACATACAATGCTGGGCGTGGAGACTCACGCCCACGAGCCATCAATATCATATACCACAGTGCTGGGCATGGTGGCTCACACCTGTAATCCCAGCGCTCCGGAGGCAGAGGCAGGAGGATTGCTGAGTTTGAGGCCTGCCTGGGCTCCATCTCAGGGCCAGCAAGAACTACAAGACGAGACCCTGTCTCAAAAAAAAAAAAAAACAACTTCCTCTTGGAAGTTTAATACATAAAATCAATAGTATTAACATTTACAGCTGAACTAATTTTCCAGGCAATCTGTCAGTATTTAGTAAATAGAATACAGAATAGTTAATATAGGGAAATCTGGACTTAAAAATTTTAATAGGGAATTAATTATGGAAAATCTCCAGGAAACAAAATGGTCTCAGCACTTAAAGTGGGGTGGGTAAACAGTAGGGAGATACACAGACTGTTGGTAGCATTCCAAGCCTAACACTGATGAAAGGGGCTGGACCCTAAACAGGTGGGTCCTTGTTTAGGCTGGACCCTAAAGAAGAAGTTTGGAACAGGAGAAAGGACTAAATACAAATAGTGATGATTTTTATGTACTGCAGAGAGATGGGTGTAGCATGTAAACTCAGGTGTTATCTGATACCATGAATTTAGAGTTGGAAGTGTCCTATGATTTGTCCTAATTTTGAATTTTATAGAAGATGATCTTGCTATCTGTGCTTAGGTAGTACATTTCACACATAGTTAATAGGTTAGTGCATTTTAAAATTCAGTTCCTTGCATGAAACTTGAAGCCTGATTATTCTTGCCACATTACTCAGACCTCAATCATTTATACTTCCATTTGAATGATCTGTTGTTAATGTTTTTTAATTTTTAAGGTCCTATTTTGATAATTGGCATGTTTAAATGTGACTTAAAATCAATTTTGTGGTGGTTAAAAAGTTTAGATTTCAACTATTTTGAAAAGTAGAACCTCTTATTTAACACAATGAGTAGTTAACACTGTAAGTCAGATACGCTTCCTAAGTAATTTATTTTCTCTGAAGTAGAATGAAACATATTAGGAACCTGACTCATATCAACATAGGAAGACACATCAAAATAAATGACATCACTGAGAAAGCCTCCAAGAAGGTTGTGTGGAATTGTTCAATATTGGCAGATATATTTTCAAGTCTCTATTTATTGCTATGTCAAGTTGTAGACAGAAAGGGCCTCTAATAATCTACTAAGCAAAGAACATCTTTCCACTAAAAAAAAAACTGCTGATATTTGTCTGTTTATTTTTTTGTTTGCTGGTACTGAGAAATGAATCCAGGACTTTCTTCCAAGAAATGCCTCCAGCCTTTTCAATTTATTTTTCATTTTGAAATAGGGCCTTAATGAGTTGCTGAGCTATCCAGGATGATCTTGAATTTGTGGTCTTCCTGCCTTAGCTACCCAGACTGTTGGGATTACAGACATGCGCAATCAAAGGCTACAAATATAATATTTTCCCAGAAAAATTAGGATGTAGAGTGAGTCAAGCTCTATGGTAAGTCTCATCTTTTCAGCAGATAAGCTACATTTTATTTGAATTTTGTAAATAAAACTCAAGGGTTTTGCCTCCTGTTTTCATGTGCTTTGAAGTGTTAAGCCTTGAAAATATTTGTGAAATAAGCAAGTTTAAAAGACAACCTATCTGGTTTAAGAAAACAATAAATGCATCTGCCTTGTTCTCCTTTTCTGGTTTTGTACATCTCCCTTCTTTCTAGAGCTCTGACTTCTAGAACTCTAAAGTATTCTTTCAAAATCATCCCCATTTCATTAAGCCATTTATAAATATAGTGACTATTCTACTTACTGTATCTGAAAAATTCTGTCTGTGGACACTTATTTTCTATTAAATACACTCAGAGTGATAATGGAAATGCAACAAGGCAAAATGCTGGTGCTCCTCGTGGTCCGCACCCTTCTCTTAGATCATGATGTGTTACCTAATGTCTCTCATGCACATACCTTTGCTGGGAAGTAATTCTGGGAGCTGCTGTGCTTCTGTGTGACTTGGGAACAGAGACCGTGATGCCAGTCTGTGAAGTGAAGTATCTCTTTAAGGATGCTTCTACAGTGAACACCTTGGAGTGCCTATCAGAGCAAAGGGCAATTCCATTTCCTGTCCAGTATAGTAAAGATGATGTCTCCCTCTCTGTAAAGGTCAGATGCATTTCCTTGCGCCCTGTTATAAAAGACTGTGAATCCTTGAGCTCAGGATTCTTTGGCTGTAACTAACCCCTTTTGCCTGCACAGCCTGTGTCTGGATGCTTGCACTTCTTTCCTGGAGATAGGAGAGTTGAGGCAGGCTGTTTCACACGCGGTGATGGTAATGCCTTGTCCAAGGGCATCTGTCTCTTTCCCTGTGACTCAGAAGTCTTATGTTTTCAACTAGTGCCTGTGAAACGATGGAGACTAACTTGTTAACTTGGAAACAGAGTGTAATCTCAATCTTTCCACAATATTTACATTTTCTAGTCAATTCGGTACTTCCCAGAGGCCTACATCTTCATAGCCATTATAGTCCACAATTTAAATTACTAACTGTACAAGTGTGTGAAGACGACAACTGTCGGTTGCTTTTCAGATTTTCCTCACTGCATGTGTCATCTCTCGGTTAACGTCCGACCGAGGCTGTGTGGCCTTCCACACCAGGCACTGTGGCATCCAGCTTTGGGAACATTTCCCGGAAAGCTAGATGGTGAGCTAGGTTGAGAGAGCCCACCTAGCTGTGGAAAACTTCAACTGCTTTGCTTCAATTTTTTTTTTTTTTTTTTGCTTTTTGAGACAGGGTCTCGCTTTGTAGTTCAGGCTGGCCCTGAGCTCACTATGGTGCCCAGGCAAGCCGCCGCGAATTCAGCAATCCTCCTGTCTCTGTCTCCCGAGTGCTGGGATGACAGGCGTGAGCCACCACATCCGGCATTGTGGTATGCGGTGTTGATTGAAGGTGGGCGTGTCTCCACGCCCAGCATTATATGTGGTTACCGGGGATCGAACTCAGGACCTTGCGCTTGCGAGGCAGGCGCCGGAACCACTGAGCTAACCCTCCGGCCCTCAAATATTTTTTTCTGCTTTGTTCTTTTCATCTTCTGTTATTCCCATTACACTACTTGATATGGTGCCACAGTTTTTCAAGGTAGAATTATTTTACTGCGGTTCTTGTCATCGTTTTCATCTCATTTTGCAGAGCAGTTCAGGTAATTAGTATTGACCTGCCCTAACAATAGTGGGCCTTTTCCTGACTTGCATCAACTCTTCAGTGTGCTGAATGCAGTTTCATTTCTGTTAGTGCATTTTTCATCTCTGGCATTTACTTTTGATTGTTTCTCATATTTTCCATCTCTCAACTGGCCTTGCCCACCTAGTTCGCTATCTACTTTTTCTTTTAGATCCTTTAGCAAGCCACCTATAATTATTTTCAAATTTCTGCTTGATTTTCTAACCTCTGTGCCTGAGTGTAGTTCTCCTGATGGTTTTGCTTCTTCAGCCTGTGTTTTGTCTTGACTTCATCTTTTAATTTTTGTGTAGAAAGCCAAACACCTCAGACAGTGCAGTAGAAAATGAGCTAAGTAGAACTTCTGTGTGTTGAGTTCTATAAATCCCGGAAGCCAGCAGGTGAGCAGTACTTGGTACCCGTTGTGGCTAGCTGGCCTCCCAGGTGTCACCTGTTTTTGTCTGCTCTCCTAATGCTACTGTTTCTGTTTGTGCTGTTCCTCAGACTCTCTCAGTCCTGATTGCATTTTGCAGTTCTTGCTACTGAAATCCTATTAGCGCAGTGGTTTGTTGGGGTAAGATGGGAAGACTGTCCAGTATTCTAGTGCACGTCCTCAGCCTTTCCACCAGACAGGGTGTGTGGCTCCTGCGTGTGCTCTTCTCTGGGCCCCTCCCTGGCCCTCTCCTCAGCCGCAGTCCTGACCTAGTCTTTTCGGTCCCTAACTCCTCTTCCTGCTTGGTGAGACAGGGAAGGTGGGGAAGGGCCAAGGAAGAGCTGAGATCCCTCTCTCTCCAGCAGACCGTTTCCGGCTTTCTCAGGCATCACCTTTCCCCTGGCAGCCTTTGTCTTACAAATGACAGTGGCTTTAGGCTTCAGTCAGGAGCTTTCTCCGGGCTAATCTAGATTTAACCTTGAGGTTCTAAGGCAGTGAGCGAGTATGAGAGCCCCTGAGGGCGAGATTCGCAGGGCTTCCTCACCCTCTTCCCGCCCCTGGGAAACCGGAGGCATTTCTCCAGACTGCCAGTTTCTGCTTCCTGCTGGTTTATGTCATCTGGTAATTTCAACTCCAAAATCAACTGACTTTCCAGATTCGAGAACAGCGGCTTATGACACAATTTTGGTAGATCCAAGAAAAATCATGAATTTTTAGTTCATCCAACTTGTCTTTGTCATAAGAATAGAAATAAAAACTTTCATTCTTATATGAAAGTTTTATATATATATAATATATATAATATATATATATTATATAATATATATAATATATAATATATATATTATATATATATTATATATAATATATATATTTCTGAGCCAAAAAGAGAAGGTGGAAGTGGGAAAGAAAAGAAGACAAATAATACCCTTTTCCTGTCTTACTTCTTCAGAGCACAACTCTTCAGAAACCTCCTGTGTAGCGATAGCAGTGAGAAATAACCAGTGCGGTAACTCACCCTCCTGGCTTCAGGCCTGTCCTACACACCTTGGTCTCGCCTTTGTCCCCAGACTTTCTTCCTTGAACGAGGGCCTGAACCCCAGCCTCATGCTCTGGTGATGGCCTGGGCCGACACAAGCAAGATCTACACCTACCTCATTACAACTTATTCAAGCAAACTAATACATGTGTTTTAAAGTCAATTTCTCTGCTTGGAAATTATTGTTAATTTTTTGATGTGTATACTTTTTTTGTTTTTCCCCTATATCTGCACACGTATCTTCACATTTCTTTTACAAATACAATAACATTTGTCAAGTTATATTTTTATGTTCAAAACATTTTTGTTTATGTGAATGTACACCTAGCTGTGTTAGAAATATACCATACCAGGCCTTTTAAGAACTGCAAAACATTCATTTGTTTGATTCCAAAACATAGTGATGGCCTTATTTGAAGTCATTTAAATTGTTCTCAGACATTACTTATTACAAAGTAATTAAGGCTACAATAATTATCATTTGTATCTTGTGAATATGTTTACATATTTTATAGGTTAGATTACTACTAGGTGGAATATATCTGGGATTGCATTAGATGTTACTTATATATGTATTCATATATGCATGTATATGCATATAATCTCAACAGTGAAAGTTAGGCACTATTATTTTATATTTTATGGAGAATCAAGAGATTTATAACCTATCTTCAGTGTCAAAAAATGTGGGTTATTTTGTGTTTTAAATTGTGCACTAATGTCATTGCTATCATAAAACTATCTTTTGATTGTGAGATGTATATAAATTGTACCAATAAAGAATTCAATTTTAAAGAAAACAAAAAACTATATTTTGTTGTTATTATAAAACATCTGAGTGGCAGGTGTGGTGGGTGGTACATGCCTGTAATCCTAGCACTCAGGAAGCAGAAGCAGGAGAATTACCATAAATTTGGAGCCAACCTGAGCACATAGTAAATCAAGGCCAGCCTGAACTACATTGTAAGACTCTATCTAAAACAAAACAAAACAACAGTAATTTTCTTTCCAAGCTTGAAAGTGTTTTCTTAAAAAGGAAACTTTATTTAGATGTAGTTATATCTCATAGGTTAAAGATTAATGTAATTACATTGTATAAATAGAATTACTGATATATATATATAAAATTCTGTGAAACCTTTGATACTCATCTTAAATTTTCAGAAAATTGACAGAATTCCTATTAGTGAAGGACATTAATTAACATGCATCTGTATATGTGTATGTCAGTAAACAAAACCATTGAGTAAATTCACAGATTAACTAAGTTATAAACTCAGTTATCAAAAACTAACTGCTCAGGCTCATTCTGCTTCTAGCTACTTTGATAAGAAAGCTCTCAAGAAGTTAGCAGGGGGCCAGAAATTTAGCTCAGTGGCTCTGGCACCTGCCTAGCAAGAGCAAGGTCCCTGGTTGAATCCCCGGTAAACACATACAACAGTACCATGAGCAACCAGTACCGCATACCACAATGCTGGGACTGGTGACTCAGACCTGTAATCCCAGCACTTGGGAGGCAGAGGCAGGAGGATTGCTGAGTTTGAGGCTTGCCTGGGCTACATAGTGAACTCAGGGCCAGCCTGAACTACAAAGTGAGACCCTGTCTCAAAAAAAAAAGTTAGCAGGAGAATAGAATTTACCTACATTTTGAAGCTTCTTCTAGTTTGATATTACTACAGTACCATGCTTGTGTTATTGATATTCACTAAAAAAGATAATAGCCTTTACAATGGTATATTTTAGAATGTTTTAGTCTCTTCCTAAAAAATCTCAATAGCTTACTTAATTAGGATTTGTATATTTTCCTCTTGTAGGAATATGACAATATGTTTTACACACACACACACACACACAAATCCCTCCTACCATCTCATTGGTAGAACTGATTCTGTAGAGGAGTTGACCAGAAAAATCTACCGCATACCAGTTATAAATATGTATAATTTGGAAATACAGGGGTCAAGGAATCGTTTAGGGGTTTACTGCTAGAAATCCAGGGAAAATTCACTTCTTGAGAGAGGGTCAAATGTAAAGATTTTTAAAATAAAATATAAATATGGATTTAGTGAAGAAATACTTTATTAAGCATTATTGTACAAAGATAAAAAGGTAATTTAGAGTAGAGATAGTTTCTATAGAAGAAAAACTGACCATAACATCCATGAACTTTGCAAGAGTTCATTGGACAGAATTTCTCTTTTCTACAGAGAAGGAACAACCAAGATAGGAAGAACCAAGTATGGTGAAGGAGAAGAAAAGAATGGCATAACTGGGGGCTAAGTTGGAGAATGATTATCCAGGAGGCCTCACCGCCCTCGTGAGAGGCTGTGTGCCATCTTGGAATAAGGATAGGCCAGATTAAGGAGAAACAGTTAACTTAAATTTGGTTCACAAGGATTTTCCCCTCTTCAATCAACAGAAACAGTAGTTCAAGTAATCATTCATGCAGCAAAAATAGGAGTATGCCCCCTGTGGCTGCTTTATCATAGATAAAAGGGGGCATATATCTGCCTTCTCAGTTGTTATAGGTAGGTAAGCTAGTTAGACATCTTGCATACGGTTAGGCAGGCTGGCTGTCTATAAGCCCCACAGAGAAGGAGCCAACATGGAGGATAGCAAAGAGACCTCCACTAAAGTTAACATTACAATTGGAAAACTACCCATCCACATAGAATAAACAACAGTGACTGACCTTCTAAGAAGGTAGGCATCAATCTCCCTAGGATAAACAACAGTGATTGATATTCTAAGTAGGCACCAGTCTGGGGTGGGGGGGCAGGATCTTGACCCACTCCCTTCCAGAAGACTCCTGACTAAAAATCCTTGAAGGCTTATTATGTGACTTCATTTCTCATTGGATCCCCATTTAATCAGTATAACTTAAACAACTATACTTGTTGTAATCGTACTGGTTGATCATGGTTATGCCGCTTTTGTGATTTCTCACTGTACCAATATTACCTTAGTGACCGTATTTGCAACGCTACTGGTTGGCTGTTATTTTATCACACCCTAAACCTGTCTCACCTGGTGGCTTTGCTCCATAAAAGTCCCCTGGAACGTGAGGTGAGTGGGTCTCCCACTTTCTCAGCCCTCCCCTTCTGTCTCTTAGGCACTAGCTTTCCTTGTCAATAAAGTTTTTCCTTCTCTTAACCTCTGTTATCCTAAAAGTCATTCTTCGATTTTAGAGAACATGAACTCTAAGGAATCTTTCAGTCAGTAGCTAGGCTTGCTCCCCTGTATCAATCTAAGTCTCATGGGGAGGGTTCCAGTGAACCACATTCCAGAAGTTAGATGACTAAGAGGTTTACTTAATCTGTGTTGTTTTTCGAGCAGATTTCCGGGGGAGGACTTTCCAGGGTAGAGTGTAACATTGTCAGATCAGCACCTGTTTCCTTTAGTTAGCTCTGGGATCTTCTGATAGCAGTATGTACACTTGCATCTCATGACCCTCTTGAACTTTTAGAACCTGTGTGTGGACAGTCTGAGCCCTGGACTGCAGTGAGTAGCCCAGAAAAGGAAACTGCACGAGTGGCGAGAAAGAGGTACCCTGTGTCCAGGCCTGAGGACCAGGTTGTAAACAGCAGGGACTGGCTGCTGCAGATGCCAAGAGTTGCTCTCCTTTAAAGACAGTCCTCTGACCCTCTGGAGGTGTGAGATGTCTAGACAGAAGGAGTTAAGGATTTCTTTTACTTTGTTGCGAATTGAATATTCAGTTTGAATAGTTTGCTCTTTTTTTTTTTTTAACTGACTTTTAAATCCTTCTATCATTCTAATTAAGCTCATCTTCATCTCTGGAGCTTGGCTAGCTCTAAGGCAAGAAATAAAGGAAGCATGCTAGACAGGCCGGTCTTCCTAAGCTCTCACATCTCTACTTGAATTGATTTGCATTATAATGTACATGGGCAGGAAGATAGGTAAATTGAATGTGTGATTAACTGAGCAAAGAATAAAGCCCATATAGAGTTAACATTATTGCTTGGCTACTTGCAGGTCATTTCAGAGGGATGGAAACAGGCACTCTCTAAGAATGAATGTATGAAATATGATGATTATCTTATTGAATATAAAACATTTATTACATCATCCAGTTCCTTTTTATTTAACATGAAATCTGTTAAACAATTTCTAAGATGAGAACTAATCATGCTCTGTGGAGGTAGTCCAGTGCTCGCAAGATGGAAAACTCACTGGCTCTGGAAAGGTACTTTAAAACTAGCTGGGATATGCAGCTAAATAATACAGCCCTACCTAGTAACCTAGATGTGTTTACCTAGTTCTACGAAAATGGAACTAATAGGTTTCTCTAATATTTGGTGAAAATATGTATTCTACCTTTCAAAGGCTTTTGGGAAATAATAGTGGAACCCCAAACATCTATTAAAAAAACTCTAGATGACTTTAAGGTGGAGATTGTGTTTTCAAACATGACCCTGTACCCATGTAGGTTTTCTTTTTAGTCCATGACAACCATGTGAATGACCTAATGTCACCTGGGGCAACCATTTCTTTTGACATTCGTCAGGAATCCTATTCTTGATGTTTTATGTAAAGTATTGATACTTTCAGTGTGACTCTCAGACTTTCACAGTACAATTAGACATGTAAAGTCTGCACTAATCATAACAATACATACATAAATACTAATATGGCATTGTCTGCCCTGTGTGTCCATGGACATATTTTGCATAATCAAGTTAATAGTATTCATGAATCTGCATGATACTTCTGGTTTATTCTCAGTCTTGATTCTCCTTTGTTAAAGAGAATGATCTTAAGAGGATGTGTATTTCCTAACCAAAAGTCCTATTTGTAAATCTTAGCATCCTTGTGGGAGCTAGATGTGTCCTGATAGGAGACAAGATTAAGTATTTTGCAAATTAATTACATACAACAAAAATATTTTAAAAATATGTCTGTTGAGATGAAATCATATCTATAAGAATAACTTGTATTTTTAAGAATTCAAAGTTAATCATATTTCTAAAAATATTGTTGCTGATGCTATCTATGCTGTCAATAACATAAATATAAGTAAATTATTATTAAGAATTTTTGCCTTGGCAAAGAATTTCTAAGCAAGTATGTTTTCTAAATGAATATAAACAAAAATGTCAAATTCTGATATCTAACTCAGCACTCAGCTCTGCCATCAGGGATGTACAATTAATATATAGAATTAAAAATATTGCAGTTAACACTGTTTCTTTGTTTTTACAACAGTGATTTCATAATTTGTTTATTTTAATGCCTGAGGTTTTGTTTTTTGGTTTATTTTTGAAGTACTAAGATTGAAACCAGGGCCTGTGCATTCTAGGCAAGTGCTCTAACACTAACTTTGTCTGAGGTTTTAATTGGATCATAATTTCACCTTCCTTTTTTTATTGTGAAATAGGTACATTTTATATACACATCATGATCACCTTCAACATTGAGAATTTGTGCCAGTATATGACATGGCTTAATTCTCATCTGAACAAGTGGTTCCAGCTGTCAAAATTAGAAATAAAATTTCAGCCAATTAAATTGTAGCATACATAAATGTCAAAGTACTATAGTATAGTAATAATAGCATGGTGTAGTGTAGTAATTTATATATTTCACGAATAATCCTAATATACAGTCTGTGAATAAGAAATTTTAAAAGAATAGGACATGGGACCCAATGGATTCAATCACATACTAAGGAAGTCAAACAAAGATTTGGAATTCTACAAACTGAACCAGTCTAATTACTAAAGCAAAGTCGTACTGCAAAATTTGATTCAATTTACAATCTGTGCATTCATCCTTTTAGTTTTGATTTGTAAAAACAATGTCCACTTTAATCATTCATTGTAATGATAAAAGTGTTCATTGTGTTCACCTTATTAAAGATAATTGTAAAAATATTGAAATAAACAGAATTAACTGTGTTTTCTGGGGTGAATATTAGGTTACTGGAGTTCTCTGACCTTTTGGGAATGTAACATTGTTTTTAAGTAGACAGCGCACTTGCTTGCCAGTCTGGCCTTTTATAAGTTCGAAAAGTTAGAAGCTAACATAGAAAACTAAGGTGTGATGATTTTAAAAATGACTGATAGAAAAATTTAAATATAAAGATCATATATTCATTGATCCAAGATGAATGAGTTTGTAATTTCATAATCCTGTTCTGCCACTCAGGTCTGAAGGATAGTCTGTAAACTCAGTTCCTCATACTCTTTTTGATCAGGTTTTGTCATCTGGATTGTTTCTTCCTCAATAAGCTGAACAAGTTCCTGAAAGATATTCCTAATTTTATTGGTTAGAAGTAGTTATGTTTTTAATACTTTGAGAATTATTGCTTTTTTTTTTATAACCTAAAGACTTAAAAGAATGAAAAAATAAAAGACATAGGAATGTGAACAGAGAAAGAAACAGGAAAGGGAGATTGGGCTAACGGAGGAGTAAAGTAGGATTTAGGCATTTATTAGTGGGATTATTTTGGATAGTGTATTCATTCCACTTGTTATGAGAAAATATCACAAATATTATAATGTTCATCAATAAGCTGAAATTGTGCTGTCCAAGAGTCATTGCTTTCTCTTTTTATAACAAAAATATAATCTACAATTATAGTAGATAATTAAATATACAGGGAGTAAATTTGTTAAATCAAGTACATCCAATATAAAAGTTATGGAAAAAAGATTTTTTTAGTTATTCAATCTAGCTATT
Organism: Thryonomys swinderianus; assembly: GCA_004025085.1. Lineage (NCBI taxonomy): Eukaryota > Metazoa > Chordata > Mammalia > Rodentia > Thryonomyidae > Thryonomys > Thryonomys swinderianus. The sequence continues at coordinate 12,117 of PVIC010006609.1, forward strand.
CCATAGTGGAAAGGTTTTATTTAACACTTTCCTATCATAATTGTTTGTAAGTTTCATCTGGTTATGTATGTTTCTGAATGCATAAATACATTTAAATTTAATTTAAAATGATTGCCTGCATACTTCCTGGGTGAGGAGAAAAAGTTTTTAAATGATGTTGAAAATTGGATCACTGATCAAATAAAAAGAAAAGAGACACTTCCGTATAGGAGTTTAAAGAAGGAAATTTTTACGTTGAATTCTTTCTACACTAGATGTGAATGATACTATACTATCCGGAAATTAGTATTTAAAAAAGACAAACACACGCACACACGTGCATCTTTCCTCATTGAGGAGCTCTTACATAAAAAAGGTCTGCATATAAAAGACAGTCCAGAGACATCTTTGAAGGTTCTCGTTCAAAGCAGCTCCACTTTCTGGAGTGTCTGGGGATTTCTGTTATTAATTGAAGTTAATTTTCTAGGATATCAGTTTGCCGTGCACGTGGGAAAGATTGATAGCCTCTTCGATTCTCGAGAGTGTTGAAAATGACACTGTTCCATCACCGGGTGCCTTCACTTTTATCATCACAAATCAAATTATAAACATCGGGGCAACCTTGCTGGAATCTGGCTTCGGGAGATTTCCATAAGATTAATTAGGCGGCCAAAGCAAAGATGGTAAAATAGATAGGGGAGGGGGCCCAGGAAGGAGGAGAGTGGAGCCATTCATTCCTGGCAGAATGGAAAGTCAATTCAACAATGGGTAATTAGCGTGGGCCACGGATTCTCAAAGGCACTGAGGACACTGGACTCTTTCTCGCGCTGTGATGTTTAGTGCCGTATTGTGGACCCCTCATTTAATTAGCGCACTTTGATACCCACAGGAGTTTGAGGCTCCGGGGCATGCTAAACACGGACTGACACCAGCAAGCTTCTGCCTCCTTCCGCTCTAATTAGAGACACAATGAACTGCAAAGACAATGTTTTACTCCAAGATTTCTTCGGCAGATACCTCTGGCAGGAAACAATCGTTTATTTTGTGTCTATATTGGTATTCAGATTAAATTGTTAGCATGCAAAAGATGGGCTAAGGGCACTTATCTACTAAAAATTCTTAGCAGGGTTCAAAAATGATGGAAGTAATTTGTGAATTTTTTTTTCTCTTTTGGAAACTGTATTTTGCTTCTAATTAGAAATAAACTTCAAATTGCAATGTGCATTGCATTCTTGAGAAAAAAATTAGTCCTGTTATGAAATAGGCATAAATTCTATACCTTAAACAAAGGACTAAAATTATCTCAAAGAGAATGAGAGTATGAGGGAAGCCTCTCTCCTCCTCTGAATTCAACTGCACTGAAATAACTAGCCAGCACTGGGGAGAATGACAGAGGTCATTTTTACAGGAAGATTACTAATCTGTCTAGAGCTCTTTAAAGAAAGTCTGAAACATTTGCAGTGTCAAATTTTTTTTTAAATTATGATGTTAGTTTTGATGGACAGTTCCATGCTGATTGGAAGAATATAAATATCCCAAGGGAGATTGCATATTGGAAATTAATCTCAGTATCTATGAAATTCCAGCATGTGTTGCTTTAAATATACACGGTATAACTTGCACCCCTTAATTTAAACACAGGACAAGCATTTCTCTACAGTATTTTTCTCTGTGGAGTTCTGTAATATATGATCAGTTTGCAACATAAAATTCTCAAAGTATTGGAACCAAAATGAATCAGTGCTGTCATTTCTTATTGTACCCATTTGTCTACCTAGCATCAACTTCCTTATCAATCCATATTTAACTTTTGTGAAAGATCAAAAGTCCCCCGATGAAACCAGAGAATCCATTTGAGTTTGTCTCCACAAAAAATAATGTTCTAACTTTTAGTATTCTTTGATGCTGGAAATCTCCACCCCACTCACGTTTTTATTATTCATTATGCCATAGTGGTTATTCTTTTGCTCAAAATTGTCACAATATTTTCCATGTAGTTTTCTCTAGCTTAATTTTGCTTTTATACTTGTGCAAGTACTGGTAAATAGGTTTTATTTCCAAAAACCCAAAAGGTTGGGAGGATTCCCTAGGAAAGCAGTTTAGAAAAAGACTTAATTCAGTGAAAAAGAAATCCATGATTATATAGCAGATCTTTTCTTCAGCTTTTCCTGGGAACAACAGGTGTGGTCACTTGAGCTCACTATCACAGCATTGATGACCTGAATGCTTACACTCAATTAACTCACTCTTTCACAGCTGAGAGATTCCACACTCAACTACTCGGCTTAGAAACTGAGTAGAACCTGTTCTAATTACCTGTTTCTTCCTCTCTCTCAATAGACTTAGTATGGTATTTTGAATTCTGTTTCTTTTTCTTTTTTTTTTTTTTTAATTGAGACAGGGTCTCGCTTTGTAGTTCAGGCTGGCCCTCGGCTCACTATGTAGCCCAGGCAAGCCTGGAACTCAGCAATCCTGCCTCTGCCTCCAGAGTGCTGGGATTACAGGCATGAGCCACCACGCCCGGCACTGTGGTATGTGGTATTGATGGCTGGTGGGCGTGAGTCACTGCGCCCAGCATTTTATGTGGTTACCAGGATCAAACTCAGGGCCTTGTGCTTGCAAGGCAGGCTCTGGAACCACTGAGCTAAATCTCCGGCCCCATGAATTCTGTTTCTTAAAGCCAGGCTTCCTTATGGTTACACAGATTATGATTAATTTATTATAAGCTAATCTTGTTTGAGAACAGGGGGTGGGTTAAGTTTTTGACAAGAATCTCAAAGTCAAGCATCCAGGCTAACAAACTTTGGTAATGATCTTGATAAACATTTCCATGTGGACATGTTCCCTTATGATTGAACATTTCAGAAAGTTCTGGTTTTGTGAATGGTAAGTGTCTTATCCTGTGGGCTCTTGTACTTTTGATCATTATTTAGCTCCAATTTAAGGGTCTGGAAAAGACTAAACCTATCAAGTGAATATTTTAAAAAGCACAGTTAATCCAATACTAACAAAATCTTTTCTTCCTTATATGTTTCAACCAGGTAGATAATTTCTGAAAATTTAATGAATATTTTAGAACTGGAAACCGTGTTTCTATCTCTTTTAAGAGAAAGTTAATAGCAACATGTGCTATACAACTTTAGCCTGACTTTAAAGCAGAATTCTCTTTCCCAATGGTAACATATTCCCCAACTAAGTCACTGAAGTAACTGATGAATAATTAGCTAGCTGTACTGTACATATTAATGTTTCACATCATTCATCACTTGAAATCCTGAATTCAGCCTCAGCACCTTTCCTAAAAAAAGGATTCATGCTTCCAGCTAAAAAGTCAGGGGACTCTAGCAGCCTGCACTGTGCTCAAGGAGAGATAATCAGTCCCATTATGAATAGTTTACACATGGTTAATATGCCTTCATATTTTCTGCCTGTCCTATTGAAAATCATCTCATCTATTATTAAGAGGTGCATTAGATTATTGGTGCTCATGGGCAATTTTTGACTTGTTTTTTTTAAAGCAGCAGACTGAGGAAAAATTATCTGAATATGCAATATCCATAGGAAAGTTGAACTTGACAAAAGGTGGGCAGTGATCCTAAATCACCTATTTGCAAAGTAGAATTACATTACATAAATCTGTGTTTCGACTTCCCCAAAGACAGGAGAATGTTAAGTGCCATGTAGCATTTGGGTAAATGTGACGGCATAGAGCACCATGTGCTGACATTATTTTAGATTACAGGCTATGCCGAAAGCCATTTAACAGCACTATCAGGAAGAAGTAAAGGGACCCCAAAGAAAGGTTTCTCTGCTCATCATACCTGCTTTGTAAAGTCTCCCTTATTTCCATTAGCCTATTTTCCCTGTTCTTTTCTATCTTCCCTTTTCATTTAGAAATTCATTTCATTCCCTCCTGTATTCAATGATGCTCCTTGCTTCGGGGGCCCTTTATAGTAATTTATTCCACATGCTTCTTATCTTTTGTGTAAAAGAGTTTTGCTTTTTTCCCCCCGTTGTTCACAACTTTCTAATTTTCAGATCATATCTACTCACTTCTCTGGTCTTGAAGCATACAGAGTTCGCTCAGATCAGTTTTATCAAGCCATCTTATAATTTTGAGCACTTCAGTTGGCTTCCATGAAGCCTTGTCTTTTTCACAGAGAATTTGTTCAACTTCCTCAATTTTTCCCAAACTTGAATCCCTGAGATCTAGTAGCATTCATGTATGGGCTTCACATTGTTACCCTGAAGAACAGCTAACCCTTTCAGAGGTTTAGCGACCAGCACTACTTAAACTATACAAGGTAAATTCTGTAAAAATTGCCCTACTAGTAATATTATAATACCTTTCACTGTCAAAAGGATTGACTATTTTACATTACATTTACCATTACCAAAATTCTAGTAATCTCAATAAATATTTATTATCTATCAGTAGACTGTTAGAGGAAGAGGATATGTGTGTGTGTGTGTTTCTGTTTCAATAATCCAGTTGAAACAGGCAAAGAGTTTTCCCTGCCAAGCGCACCAATACCCAGATTTCCAAGGTGTTTTAACAGTAACTTGGAAGGTTTTCTTAATAAAATCACACTAACTTGTCTCTCAAGAGACTTATTCCAAGTTTCTCTGCCCTATTAGGCAATATGGGAGCATTTTAAGTAAGTAGATTTTTACTTTCTCTGTATGTTGTGTTTGGGTCTAGGTGTCTTCCAAAGCCTCATGCAGTCATAGGTGTCTGAATCTAGAGTGTATGATTCTGGGATTAAGGGCGTGTGTTACTAGATCTGTGCATTGATTCCTTTGATCTTGCCCTAATGGCAGCAGTAACAACATTAGGGACAGAAAGGGGCTTGTCTGCTCCCCTGTTGCTTTTGCTACTCTGTGGGATCAATGACTGCTTCTCTTCTGTGAAACTCCTATCCCTGCCTCAGAGACGGCTGATTATGGACTGAAATCTCTACAAAGTATTAGCTAAATAAACCTTTTCCCCTTTGACTTTAGGCGTTGGGTATTTTGTATCAGCGACAAGAGAAAACTAAGACAACATGGTATCTCTTGTTTACTCCTGTAAATTTCCTTATTTCTAAATAGTGAAAAAATGAGTTCTTTTACACAAGGCTACCAAATAAACAAACAAAAAAATTGCCCTGGCCCGGAGATTTAGCTCAGTGGTTCCAGCGCCTGCCTTGCAAGCTCAAAGCCCTGAGTTTGATCCCGGTAACCACATACAATGCTGGGCGTGGTGACTCACGCCCACCAGCAATTAATACCACATACCACAGTGCCAGGTGTGGTGACTCACGCCTGTCATCCCAGCACTTGGGAGGCAGAGGCAGGAGGTTTGCTGAGTTTGAGGCTTGCCTGGGCTACATAGTGAGCTGAGGGCCAGCCTGAACTACAAAGTGAGACCCTGTCTCAAAAAAAAAAAAAAAAAAATTGCCCTGGTAAAGCTATCCTGTATATAAAACACTATTTCTTTTTTTTAGGGCAGATATTATTTTATTCCATATTTTTTAAAATTTAATTTATTGGTACATTTTATACACACACACACACACACACACATTACAATGATGTTCAGTATTGAAAATTTATACCAGTATGTGACATGACTTAATTTTCACTTCTCCCCTTCCTCTATCCACCCTATAACCCCGCCCCTATATATACGAGCTCTGTTTCCTCTTTTTACCATCAATTTTTTCTTTCCTCTCATTCCTTACCCCTAAACCCCATTTTCCTTTGAATATTTACTATTTCACAATATCTATCATATATTCTAGAAATCATTTACAACTTCAGTTTCTCATACCAGAGAAAAGATATGATATTTACACATCTGTGACCTATTTATTTCACTTATTAGTATATCCTGAAGGTACATCAATTTGAGTATAAATGACTCAATCTCATCATTCTTTATGGTAGAGTAATACTCTGTTTTATTTTTCTTAAACCCCACGTCTTCTTTATCCAGTTAGAATTGATGGCCACTTGGGTTGTTTCCAAGATTTAGCTATCACAAACAGAACTGCTATATACATGGGTACATATATGTCACACTGTGATATGAATCTGCTAATTCTTTTGTGTATATCCCCAACAGGGGAATAGCAAGGTCAAATGGGACCTCTAATCTGCTTTTTGAGGAATCTCCACACTGACCTCCATAATGGTTGTACCAGTCTACACTCCCACCAACAGTGGAGAAGTGTTCCTTTTGCTCCGCAACCTTGCCAGCATTTGTTGCTGGCTAATTTTGAAATAGCAGCTATTCTTTGTGGAGTGAGATAATATCTCTGTTGTTTTCATATGCATCTCTAGAATGACCGGTGACATTGAGCATTTCTTCATATACTTCTTAGCTGCTTTTACTTCTTCCTCTGAAGTGTCCATTTCAGATGCCCATTTTGATAAGAACAGCATGGTACTGGCAGAGAAACAGACCTGAGGATCAATGGAACAGATTAGAAGATCCAGAAACAACTCTAGATACACTGAGCCACCTCATCTTTGACAAAAGAGCCAAATATCCTCAAAGGAGGAAAGATAGCCTATTTAACAAACGGTGCTGGAAAAACTGTGCTTCAACCTGTCAAAGACTGAAGCTAGATCCATGTCTTTCACCATGTACTAAATTAAAATCAAGTGGATGAGAGACCTAAATATTAAGGCAGAAATTCTAAACCTGCTGCAAAACAGGTTAGGTACTACTCTTGGAGACATTGGCTTAGGGAAAGACTTTGTGAACAAAACCTCTATAGGATGAGAACTGGCAGAATTAATCAACACATAAGAACTCATTCAAAAGCTTCTGCACAGCAAAAGAAACCACCAGCAGAGTGAAAAGACAACAAGTAATATGGGAAAAATCTTTATCAGCTGTTCCTCAGTTGAAGGGCTGTGATCTAGAACATATAAAGAGCTTAGAAAAATCAGTCCCACCAATTTAAAGACCTAATTCAAAAAACGGGCATCTGGAAAACTACTATTCATTTTTAAAAATCACTCTTATAAGACTGAAAAATGTTCACTTAAATACTAGTTTTGATCTATACTAAATATTGAAGTTTTAAAACTATTACATGATGAAAACTTTGAATGGTAGATTTTTTTTTCTCAGAATGAAGAACTATGCTTATTTTTAAGTGCCTTGTTCTGACCTTTACTTAGTATGAATTAGGATTGGGAAAACTAGTTTTTCTAAAACTACACTTATGAAAAAGATGTTCAAATGAAGTTAAATTATACAGTGATTATTGTAAAGACAATGAAAAAGGCTTTTAGAGGGTTCTCTTTACCCACATATCTACAGATTGCTTATATGTAACACCGGGTGTTAAAGTCCTGAATGACTTGGAAAAAGGGCAGTGTGAGAACTACCCTGATCCTCACATTATCTTAAAGACTGAGAGCAGCAATTCTCAACTGACTTACTGTCTTCACATCCCTTTGATATCCACTGACACTCCATATAGGGACAGGCCCAAATAAATTTCAGCATCGACTTTTCTTTGCCTAATATCTTTCTTGTAGCTGACTCTATTTTATCCTGAAAACGGCAGTGATGGTAATGGGGTCACAGAGACACTAACAGTTCTTTTCCACAGATTACTTGCTCCCAATTCTTGCTGCACATTAGAATCACTTGGGGTGTTTTAAAATGTGCTGATGCCCTAGTCTAACCCCTTACCTATTAACTGAGTCTTTAGAAGTCAGCTTTGAGAATTGGTGTTATAAAGTTTGTGAGTAACAATAATGTACAATCAGATTCGTGATGCATTTATTTAAACTAATGGTAATGATCTGGATTGGGGGTATGAGAGCATTGGGGAGGAACAGATATAGGTTGGAAGCCCAAGACAGTATTTTCAAAAGTTCTTATAGAGTATACTGCCATCCTCCAAACAAGTATCTGAACAGTAAGTATATCAATATGCAAAACCCACTAGATACTTCTGATATGCCCTTCCTACAATTTTGAGAATCAATTAAAGTATTTACAAAACCACATAAACATTATTGGGACCAAAGCAATACATTAATTCATAATAAAAGCCTGGTATCCTACAGACTCATCCTATCCACAGTATTCTTGAGATGTATCAGAAGTGCCCTGCATTTTATTTAGATTTGGGGAGATGTGGCCTCTCCTCTGTAACAATCTTCTATTTCTAGGCCAAATTTCCAATGACTCTTCTCTCTCGATTTCAAGAGCTCAGCAATATGACCTAAGTATAGAGCTCTGACTCAGTTTTCCCAGAACAACTAATCATCACTCCCTCCAAAAAAGCATTTTAAGACAGTCAAGCTTGAGCTTACAAGTAAGTGTGTGAACCAATTGGAAAACTAAAAGGTACACAGTATGTACTGACTTCCTATTTTTTCCCATTGGCTCTGGTTGGTCATGGATATTATTGCGTGCACATGGAAAACTTGAAGTATGCAGCATTGTGAAATTTAGACTCAACTTGTTTTTGACTTGCTGTTCCATTTGCTTCAAGAAACATCTTAAAATCCAGCTCTAGGCCTGAAGCAACAAATGTATTAAATTTTTCTTTAGATCTCACCACTTCATCAAAAAATCATCCACATGAAATACATAGAATGAAACAAGCCTTTTTGTCTGAATTAACTGTCTCAAAGTAGTTGCTATTTAATGAAGCATGGCCAATATATAAAAATGATCTGAAAATAGACTAAATTTTAAATTTTAAAAAGGTAATAAAAGAATTTAAAATTTCTTATGTACTGTCTATTGCTAACCAGTAGTCTTCAGATGGGTGTACTTAAACATGTAACACACCATAAAATAATGGCCGAGGTTGTATTATTGTTTAGTCTAGCTCTCTATTATGATCTGAATGCTCCTGTCCGTCTGCAATTGAAACTTAGTGCCAAAGATCTGATATGAGGAGGCAGAGCCTTTGGCAGTGATTAGCACCTTTTACAAAGGAGTTCCTAGAAAGTTTCACCTCCTTTGTGAAGTTACAAAGACCTTCTCTAAGAAGCTTGTCCTCAACAGACACCAAATCTGCTGCACCTTCATCATGAACTTTCCCCACCCTCTGCAGCTGTGAGGACAAATTTCCAATTCATACAAGCTTCTAAATTTGCCATATTTTGTTACAGCAACCTGAAAAGACTAAGTTGGTATCAATAGGTAATTAAAATTTTTAGGTAACTAAAATCTTTTTTCAAAATTATTGGATTTAAAAAAAGTATGTTTAGGCAGAGCCTATATAGCTCTAAATCACTAAACTGAATGAAATACAGAGCCAATCGTGGGAGCCAATAATCCAAGCAGACTGGGCAGCCGAGGCAAGAGGAAAACAAGTTCTAGGCCTCCCTGGACAATTTAATGACTTAGTGATGTGGTCTCAAAGTAAAATAATAAAAAAAGGGTTGAGAACATAGCTCAATGAGAAGGTACTGTGTTCCATCCCAGCACTGAGGGAAAATACATATTACTATGGAATAAGTATGTGAATACTCTTGTTTAAAGTTAACACATTAAGAAAGAATGGAGTTGATATGTTATACTATTTTCTTGGGCAACAAAATAAAAATTCTGCCATTTCCCCCCAAATATCACTATGAGAAAATTGAACAGAAAATAATCTATAAAATTATACATGGGTTTATATTTATGACATAAATCAATACAACTCTGAAAATAATCTAACTTTTTAAATTTAAAAAACCAATTACTCAATGGGAAAAAATTACAAAGACTCTAAAGGAAATGACTGCCCTTGGCTTCTATGTACAAACTAATTTCCATAGCCTGATAAAATATGTAATGGAGTCAAAATCCCCCTACACCTTTTACTTTAGTTTTATATTTAAATACATAAGAATGAAGAAAAGATCAATTATTACTTACTGCATTTTATCTTTAAACTCTTGACTACCTCTGTGCCTTTTCCCTTTGCACTGCAGCCTGCTTGTTACAATTTATAACTCAATGATTATACAATGCAAGAAATGTACATACTGTCAAAATCACTGACTTTAAAACTTCATTCTCTTCAATTTTGTACTTTAAATAAGTGAATCAAAAACCTTTTTTTTTTCCACCTCATTGTTTTTACCTTAAAAGCCACTTAGTTTTTAATAGGGAAGAATAATAAGTACTAGTTGTAAAATAATCTGTCAATCAACCGAGAACTTTTACTTTGGGCAGAACACTCATTGAGCTTTACAAAAGATTTTTTTAAAACACAAATAAAGGAAAATCACAATTAACTTAAATGCATATTGGAAACTTCCATTTTGATTTGATTTGATTACTAGAATTTAGAATGAAGCCTACTGATTGTATTAAGCTGATATTCAAAAAAAGGCATTGAAAAACCTGGATAGTACCTTGGCTAGTGACATTGTGGGAAAGAGTTCCCCTGTCCTCGTCACTGAATCATCTAGCAGAAATCGAGTATCCTCTCTTACTTATCTGAGCCCTGTAGATTTGTTTGCTAGCTTCTGGTGCTTTGTTATATTGTCTTTCGGGAAGGATTAGATAAGAAATTCTGAAGCTTTAGGAACTAGAAGGAAAATGTGGCAGTCAGCTTCATTTGCGAAGTGAACTGAAAATAATCCAATGTAACAGAAGCCCTGAACCCAACTGATCTGTATAATAAATTATTTGTATATTTCACCCTTTTAGTTATCAGGTAAAATTTTATAGACTTGAGTAAATTTTTAACATTTTAAAGATTTTTTTGGGGGGGGTGGGATGTTACTTACCATTCTCCTGCCAAGGTCTGTAAAATCATGTACATCAAATTATATCTTCAACACTTTTTTTTTTAATATAACTACCGGGATTATTTTCCCAAATAATTTGCATTTGGAAGTTTGGATACTGGGTTAAGACCATTTCACAAATTGATCCTGGACATGTCAAATACAAATGATCTTTATGTAGTAACATAAACATTACAGCACAGAAAACCAAAGTCATCCCTTCACGAGAAGGTGATATACTGAATCTAGTCTCTTGACAATCAAAAGCACAAGAGACTTCTAATTTTTCTTTGCGATACTAGGAAATTCCACCTTCAAGTTTCTTACTTTAAACATAATCTCCTACCTTAGGCACACATTTCTAGGTTAAAAGCTAATTAATTTCAGAGTGAATTTTTTTGTTAGTAATGTTGTATGTTTTATTGACTGTTAAGGTGTTTAACTGTGCAAAACCTTGGGAGTTAGGCTGACCTTCAGGGCTCCCTTGAGTTGAATTCTGATGATGGTATTACAAGTGTCTTCTCTTGCAGTACGGTTCTAGCTATGTCAAGCTTTAATGGCCGTTGTGTCCCAGGACTGTGAAAAAATACACTGGAAATAAAATATGCACTGTTGGGGATATTATGGCTTGGGAAATTGTGATTTCATGACATTTTTGTTCCAAACTATGATTAGGACATACTGTGGCAAATATTGATAACTACTATAATGCAAGATCTCAGTGGATTCTGTATAGGAAAAGGGACTTGATCTAACAATTTCAGAAAGAAAGAAAATCCTTGGTGTTTTTGCTTTAATGTACTTACTTACTAAAGGGTAATTATGATAACAACAGTAAGAATAGCCTCCAGAATAACATTTACTAGAGTTCACATAGCTGTTCACAATTTAAATTATTTGATCTTTATACCTTCATAGATAATTTACATTATCATTTTTTGCCTGTTAAAATAGTGAGATCAAGACAACTGAAATATATAACAAAAAACTTGTGCCATTAATATATTCAAGATTCAAATATGTAAACTTAATTCTAAAGCCTAGGACATTTTGCTAAGAATCTAAAAACTGATGTTTTCATTTACTGAAACTATTTTAAGGGCATCTGAAGAATTAGAAATCTTACAAGATTTGCTCCTATGGAAGAAAATTTATATATATATCTTTTACTTTGAATTCTTTTTTAAATTGAATTCTTTATTGGTACATTTTATATACAGCTCACAATTACACTCAACAAGGAGAATTTGTACCAGTATATGACATGAGTTAATTCTCATTTTTACCCATATCCTTACCCACCCTCAACCCCCCATCCTCTATATACATGTTATTTTTCTTTCCAAATCATATATATTCTTTCCCATCATTACTTTCTCCTACCACCTTCCCTTTGAATATTTCCTATTTCACAAAATCTATCATACATTCTAGAACTCATTTACATCTATAGGTTTTTATATCAGAGAAAAGATATGGTATTTACATACTTGTGATCTATTTATTCACTTATTAGTGTGTCCTCAAGGTATATCCACTTGCATATAAATGAATGAAATTTATCATTCTTTATGGCAGAACAATACTCCATTTTATTAAAAAAGAAAAAAAAAAACATCTTTATCCAGTCTTCAGTTGATGGGCATCTGGGTTGTTTCCAAGATTGTGCTATCACAAACTGAGCTGCTATGAACATGGGTGCACATATGTCTTTATAGTACATATCTTTTAATTCCTTTGGGTATATTCCTAGCCTGGGAATAGCAGGGTCAAATGGGACCTCTAATCCTAGTTTTCTGAGGAATCTCCACACTGATCTCCTCAATGGTTGCACAAGTCTACAATCCCACCAACAGTGGAGAAGGGTTCCTTTCTCCCTGCAGCCTCGCCAGCATTTATTGTTGGTTGATTTTGCAATAGCAGCCATTCTTTGTGTAGTGAGATGAAATCTGAGAGTTGTTTTCATCTGCATCTCTCGAATGACCAGTGATGCTGAACATTTCTTCATATGCTTCTTGGCTGCTTTTACTTCTGCCTCTGGGAAGTGTCTGTTCATTTCAGATAACCATTGTTGAATTGTGTCTTTAATCTTGGGGGGACTGATTTGTTTAAGTTCTTTATATATTCTAGATAGTAGCCCTTTGTCTGACAAACAGCTAGTAAAGATTTTTTCCCATGTTGTTGGCTTTTAGCGGTGCCAGTGGTTTCTTTTGCTGTGCAGAAGCTTTTTAGTAGGATGAGATCCCATTTGTTGATTCTTTCTGCTAGCAGAGATAGCCTCTTTAACAAACGGTGCTGGAAAAACTGGGTTTTATCCTGCCAAAAACTAAAGCTAGACCTATCTCTTTCACCATGTACTAAATTAAAATCACAATGGATATGAGACTTAAACATTAAAACAGAAACAAAAAACTTGCTGCAAAACAGGTTAGGTAGAACTCTTGGAGACATTGGCTTAGGCAGAGACTTCATGAACAAAACTTCTATAGCACGAGAACTAGCAGAAAGAATCAATGAATGGAAGTTTATATTTTCAAACTTTAATCTTTCTTATCAATTGAAATGTCTTACCTTTCAAGCTTTGAATGTCTTTTTCTAATAACTTCCACTTCCACTGTAGTATATATTTCTGTGTGACGAGAAAGAGGGATGAGTTTCACTATGTAGATGTAAATATCTTTGTGTTAGTTTTTTTTTTCTTTTGTGTCCATAATAGTGGAATGGACTTGATAGTCTTCAAATTGAGTACTCAATAATTACTGGTATTTTTATAACTTTGTTGTATTAGCCCCTGCCTAGCAAGCGCAAGGTCCTTGGTTCAATCCCTGGTAACCACATACAACAATACCAGGTGTGTTGACTCACACCCACCAGCAATTAGTACCACATATTGCAGTGGCTCACGCCTGTAATCCCAGCACTCAGGAGGCAGAACCAGGAGGACTGCTGAGTTTGAGGCTTGCCTGGGTTCCATAGTGAGCTAAGGGCCAGCCTGAACTATACAGGGAGACTCTGTTCCAAAAAATAAATAAATAAATAAACTTAGTTCCTATTTTACAAAATTGTAGTTTATGTATGAAGGTCTAGTATCTAGCAAAAAGCAAATCTAAGCATTACACTTATTTCTATGCTTTTAACAGAATATATTATTTACCTGGCACTTCTCAGAGAACTTAAAAGAACCTCCCAAACATCTTCCAAAACAAGGATAAAAATCCACAAAAACTTTGACTCCTCTTAGAACACCTGGAATGAAATTGTCTAGTATATTTCTTATTAATTACAATTTCTCAAAGCAATTATTACTCAGCTTACTCAGGCACTGGTTCATGGGGTCAAATTTTGGAAATCACTATGCATCATAAAAGTTCATACTCTCTCATTTGATAATTCCATTTCTAGACTTTTATTTAAAAAATAATAAGATATATATTTCAATGTATATATATGTGATAGTTGTATATGCATATGTAATAAAGCATTCTTATTTATAATTATAAAAATAAGACATTGATAAGTGAAAAGTTACATACATTTAACATATATAAGTAGATTCTAGGTAGATACTATAAATCCTGTATTCACAGTTTTTATATTAATATACTCACTTAGAATTTTAAATAAAAATAAGGAAATGCAAAGATGTGAATAGAATATAATTCTATATTGGTTTTATATATTTATTTTAAAGGAAAAAATTGGAAGGAAATACATCAAAATGTTAACAAGGTTATTTTAAATGTCTCCCTTCCATTTTTCTCTATATTCAAATTTATCTACCAAAGCAGGCATTACTTTTGTAATCAAAAAGAAATAATAACTTTTATTTTAAATTAAATCTCATTATCTAAAATTGAATTCATCTTCCGTCCCAAATGTTCTTCATTTACTGACATTTCTATCAGTACAAATTGAATCATTTTTCTGGTTACCCAGACTTATAACTTTAGAGAATGATTTCTTTTTCTCCAGTGTATTCCTCCTATAAGGAAATACCTCCAATACTATGGAAAAGGGGAGAAGTGTTCATGCTTCTTGCAGGAGCTGTGGTGGGTGTGGAGGGAAGGCTTAGTAACTGGAAAAATAGCACAGGACTAGTCCATGTGCTCTGATTGGCCTTTTTTTTTTTTTTTTTTTTTAAAATCTTGGCCTCTACTCTGGAGCACTGGTGTAGCCCACCTGCATAGAAACTAAGGGAAGTAGGACCACAGAAGAAATCTTGGTGCTGTTTTCAGGAAGAGAACATGCTAGATTTTACAAAAGAGTACAAAATGCTCCTGTGAGTCTTCTGCCTGTAGTTTGAGGATGTACCTAGCAAAGGTTTTCAAAATGTTATCTTTTGTTTGGGCATACTCCATTTAATCTGAGAGCCAGTGTACAGTTGATTTAGACTTTATACTATATGTTTCCTTAAGAAAGCATTGCATATTTCCTATTTGTAGCCACAATATTTAGTGTCTGGCAATGGCATCAAGCTGCTTTCATTTGTTAGCTAAACATTTCTCTTTCAGGTGATATTGATTTATTGTTTTTTTTAATTTATTAAGTTTATTAGTATATTTTATGTGGAACTTGTCACATTCATCATTGAAAATTTGTACCTGTACATGGTATATCTTGATTCTTATTTTTTTCCATTCTGGTTCCCCCTCACTTTATTGATTTCCCTTTATAAATGTAAGTGTTGTTTCTATTTTTACCTTCTTGCTTTCATTTTTTTTTGCCTCTTCTTTTCTTTGCCTGGCCCCTCTCCTAGTTCTCTTTCCCCTTTGGTCATTTTCATCCTATTTCACATATTGTATATTTTGGTCCTCATTTACACTTTTAGTTTCACATACTAGACACACTATTTGTACGTACATATGCATGTCCTATTTTTTTTTCACCTGTGAGTATGGCCTCAAAGTGTATCCATTTAGTTATGAATGTCTGAAGTTTATCATTTTTTGTGGCTAACTATACTCCATTGTGTTAAAAGAAAAAAAAAACAAAACAAAAAACACATCTTCTCTTATCTAGTCTCCAGTTGATGAGCTTTTGGGCTGTTTCCAAGATTACTATTCCAAGTTTCTATTACAAATTGTGCCACTATAAACATGGGTGTGCATATGTCTCTGTGGTATAGTTCTTTTAGCTCTTTTGGAAACATACCTAGCAGGGTAATATAACAGGGTCAAATGGGATCTCTAATTCTAATTTAAAAATCTAATTCAGAAATAAGCATCTGAAATGAATGAGCAATTTTCAGATAAAGACATAAAAGCAGCAAATAAAATTGAAAACATGTTCAACATCACTAGTCACTGAAGAGATGCTTGTGAAAACAACTCTGAGATTTCATCTCACTCCAGAAGGTGGCTGCTATCAAGAAATCAACCAATAGGGCCGGAGATTTAGCTCAGGTTCTGGCACCTGCCTCACAAGTACAAGGTCCTGAGTTCAATCCCAATAACCACATACAGCAATGCTGGCGTGGTGACTCATGCCTGTAATCCCAGCACTAGGGAGGCAGAAACAGGAGGATTGCTGAGTTCCAGGCTTGCCTGGGCTACATAGTGAGCTCAGGGCCAGCCTGAACTACAAAGCTAAAAAAAAAATAAAAATAAAAAAAATCAACCAACAATAAATGCTGGTTGTCTGTGGGGAAAAAGAACCCCTTTCCACTGTTGGTGGAAATGCAGACTGGTGCAGCCACTGGGAATATTAGTGTGGAGATTCCTTAAAAAAAAACAAACAAACTATGATCTTGTTGTCTTTTTAAATGGTTATTTAAATATTATTTTTGCACAAGTGCCTCTAACCTTTTTCTTCCTACCAAATATTGAGCTCAGAACTCAAATGCTAATATATTTTATAGTTTTCATATTTTAGACTCTAAATATATTTACATTAAGAAAAAATGCTTTAAAATGTTTTAGTCTCTTTCATTGAAAAAGTATCCTTTCTGAGTTTGTATTAAATGGTATGTCAGATTTTGCACTTTCTTGAGAACTTAGTAAGTTTTTAGTTACTTGTTTCTTGGTCAATTCTATGTGCTAATGAATACACATCCCCAAATTTTGTCTTGGAAAATGCTTTTGATATTTTAATGTGCTTATAAATTACTTTTGAATCTTGTTATAATGAAGATTCTGGTTGGATGGACCTGACAGGACCTAAGAGTCAGTAATTTTAATAAAATCTCAGTTGATGCCAAGGTTGTAGTGTAGCCTGGAGTCTACAATTAACAAACTCTTGGCACAGACTTGATGCTGTGCTCAGCTTCCCAAATTTCATTTTTAATGACCTGTATGTAAGGGCTTTAAGAAATAAAGTTGGGTGGAAGAAACTATTCATAATCCTTTTTGTCTTAGCTTGACTTCTTAATGTTTTGGAAACATGTTCAATCAAGTAACTGTTTTATTAGTCATTAATCATCTTTCTCTTCCCTACTTCTGCAAGGATCTTGAAATTCTAGATTGGAAAATTGAGATAGATATTCACTTTTGCCCTTTACCTCACTTCCTTCTATACACAGACCCACATTTTGGAATCAGTTGACAAAACAAGAAGTCTATGGCCCAGACCAATGCCAAGAATGGTGAACTCGGTGTTTAGAGCATTACCAAGGAGCGAGGGTCTTTCTATCCTTTTACTATATGTTCACAATGTTGGGTTGTACTCAACCTACTGTCCATCTTTAGAGTTTTCCTTTAGATCCAGATGTTACATATATACAAGAATTAGCAGTTAAAATGATCTGTTCCTTTTATACATACCTTTTAGGAGAAAGATTTATGTCCAGAAAAATCTCTTGGCATAATTGTCTTAAGTCTCATTAACTGATATCCTATCAGCTGAGAAAATACAGTTCCATGACTAGTTTCTAATGTTCTAATATTTTATTTGAAATAGTCTTCCCTGGTGATTGGAAAATGGTAACCATTATCCAGTGAAAATGTATACCATTTTCCAGAAGAAAATTTGAGCTTTGTAGGCAGGAAAGTAGCTCTGAGGGTACTGATCAGAAAAAAATGGGATCCTGCAAACCGGGATGGAGATCTTTGAGAGTTCCTAGATGCTAATGGCTCTTTTTTGTGGTTAGGGCAAGAGATTTGCCCACCTGCAACGGAGGCATCCCCAACCCCACCCTCTGTGAAGTTGGCCTGAGGAAACTAATCCTGTGTTGACCTAACATGAGAACCCTGACGCTCCTCAGAACACAGCCCCCCCTAACCTTACCCACTCACCTCTAGGCCTATAACCAGGATCAGATTGCAGAAGGCTCTGGCTAGTGAGGTACATAATGCAATCCACGAGATGGTCTTCTATTCTTGCTCACTTCCCTAACTCTTACAGGCAAAGGCTGATGGGCAAGTGTGTGAGTGGATTTTACAGGTACAGGCTGGGCTACTGGTGGCAAAAATACACACCTGGATCAGGCTGAGTTTGTTGATAAGGGCCTGTTAAGATTCTGAATTTAAGTGTATAGTTTGTGGAGTAAACAAAGGTGTTGATGGTTTACGTGGATGGTTGGCAGGAGTATGGATCAAAAGAAGATCCACTGTGAATGAGATGCAAGATACCTGATATGCCATGATTTACTGCTGATGAGGGGACTCTGATGCTCAGTGAAATGGAAATGCTGAAGTGCATTTGTTATGTCAGTCCTGATCTGCCCTACTGGAATGATGCAGAATAAGTTCCCCTTGAAAAACAGCTTTGTGAGGGGAGCACCAGTGTCCCTGAAGACCCCTGTCATTGCTCTGCACTGTATGCCAGACCTTACAGTGGGGATCGGAGTTACTTAACTGGGAAATTTAAGGGCAATGGACTTAATTGGATCCTGAAGGGGCAGAGGTCACATGGCAGCACTAATCACCAAAAGCAAGGCATATGTACGTACTGACAGTGACAGGCAGGAGGAAGAGAACACTGACCAGAATGGTCTGACACATCTAGACCTGTGGCATTGCTGTTGGCATTTAAAAATGTAATGGATGGAAGCCTACAAAATTTTTACTAGAATTACATAATAAAAAAAATTTAAGGGCAAATGAAAACAGAAATCTATCCAAAACTGTAGTAACAGGAAACCGTGGCCACTCTGCCAGTTTCTGGACAGATCCATTTTACAGACTCAGAACCACTTGAATGAAGGTGTCTCTTGGAGAAGGCCCCTCGTCCACCAAAAATGTATATGGCCCATCTTTCTCCTATTTTCTCCGGAAGGACTTAAGGCCCTTTGTTCAAGTGACTGTACATTGGGGGAAGGGAAATGTTTTCAGGCACTACTGGACACTAGTTCTGAAGTAATGCCAACTCCCCAGATCTAAAACATAACTGTGGCCCTCCAATAAGAATGAGGGCCTACAGAGGTCAGGTGACTAATGGAGTTCTGGTAAAGGTTCAGCTTACAGTGGGTTCAGTAGGTCCTTAAATGCATCCTGTAGTTGTTTCCCCTGTTTCAGAATGTATAATTTTGATACATATACTTAGTAATTGGCAGAATCTTTACATTGGTACCTTAACCTATAGTATCAAAGCTATAACGGCTGAAAAAAAAAAAAAAGCTATAACGGCTGGAAAGGCAAATAGGACCCACTACAGATGCCTTTGTCTGGTAAAGTAGTAAACCAAAATCAATATCTCCCCTTTGGAGCAATTAGAAATGAGTGCCACTGTCAAGCACTTGAAGGATGCAGAGCTGGTGGTACCCACCACATCTCCATTAATTCTTCCATTGGCCTGGGCAGAAAATAGATGAGTCATGGAGAATGGAGGTAGATTACCACAAACTGAATCAAGTGATAAACAGATTGCATTTGCTGTACCAAACATCGTTTCCTGGATCCAGAAGGTTAACATACCTGCTGGTACTTTGTATACAGCTATTGATTTGGAAAATGGCTTCTCCCTAAAACCCATCAGAAACAATTTGCTTTCATTTGGTAAGGCCAGCAATACACCTTCACTGTCCCACCTCTGGGTTATACTAACTCTCTAGTTCTGTGTCACAACTCAGTTAGTGGAGATCTTGATCATCTTTCTCTTCCACAAGGTACCACAGTAGTTCATTGCATTGTTGATGTTATGCTGATTGGGCCAAGTAAGCAAGAGGTGGCAACCATTCTGGATTTATCAGGAAAGCATTTGAGAAGCAGAGAATGGAAAATCAATCCAACTAAAATTCAAAGAAGTCTACTGTAGCGAAATTTCTAGGAGTCCTGTGGTGTGGGGTATGTAGAGATTTTCCTTCTGAGGTAAAAGATAAATTGTTAAATTTGGCTTCACCTAAAACAAAAAAAAAGAACCCAATGCTTAGTGGCCCTATTAAGATCCTCACTTGGGTGTTTTACTCTGGCCTATTTCCTAAGTGACTCAGAAAGCTGCTAGATTTAAGTGGGCTCAAAACAAGAAAAAGCTCATCAGGTCCAGGCTATTGTGCAGACTATTCTACCACTGGGGCTCAAAGATAGATCCAGCAGATCCAATGCTACTCAAAGTGTCAGAGGCAGGTAGGGGTGCTGTTTGGAGTCCATTTTTAATTGATGATTTTCTGCAACTACATAATCAGTAAAACATCAGCTGTGGCTGACATTTTAGATTTTTCAATTAATAATTGGGCAATATAAAATATTGTATATAAAATGTACCAGTAAAGAATTCAGTTAAAAAATCTCAAGATATTCTTGGCTTTCTTTTGGGATCCTTGCTGATTTGTCTGCCTTCAGGACTCTTATCTCTTCCTGTGGGTTTACTTTTCACCTGCATGGAGAAGTTCACACTGTGATATAACAAGAGATCGACAGTCACTTTCTATCCTCGGTTCCCAAGATAGAATTCCCCAAACCATGTATGTGGGGGAGGTAGGAGAATATTTTGTCATAATATTTCCTGAAATAGAATCTTATGACTTTCATAATTTCCTGAATGACAAGAATATCTGACCTACAACTTCCAAATCTCTTAGAATTTCCTGGGTGATAGTAACAAACCCATATTTTTTTCCTAATGAGATGATGGTGGACATCTGGATAACCTCAGGGTGGAAACTTTTTGTGAGAGAATTAATCATATGATAAAGGTTGAAGCTTTCAATCCCAGGTCTGAACTTTTCTGAGTAGGGAGAGGGGCTGTAAGATGAGTTATTTATCAATGGCTAATGATTAATTAGTCATGACTATGTAATGAAGTCACCAGAGCATCCTAAAGGAAAGGGTCAGAGAACTGTCAAAGGCTCCCCATTTACCACACCTTTCCAAAAATGTAAGAAAACTCTTTCCCTGGGTTGTTTGAGCCACTGCAGAATGTTAATTGACCTATAGAGGGGTCAGTTGGAAGCACAGGCAATAATCCAGAGCTTGTGATCACCTTCTGAAGTTAGAAGTCCTGAAAGATTGAATTCTCCATCTTGATACTCTGTCGCTCTCAGAAGAATGTGTAACAATTAAATTATAGGACAACATATTCAGGCCAATCTCTGGCCCTAACTCTGCCATGAGCTCCAATAATGATATCCCCTTGCCTAGTGGTTACCTCTAATTTAAATCATTGGTTTTCTTCCTCAACTCTCAAAGTTTCCAGCATTCTCAGTGAGCCATTCAGCTAAAGCTGGCAAACATTCTAGATAATTTCTTGCTTATCTTTCTTTATATAGAAGACAATTATCTTATCCTGTGATTCTA
Organism: Thryonomys swinderianus; assembly: GCA_004025085.1. NCBI lineage: Eukaryota > Metazoa > Chordata > Mammalia > Rodentia > Thryonomyidae > Thryonomys > Thryonomys swinderianus. The sequence goes on from PVIC010006609.1 coordinate 33,509, forward strand.
TCTTCTAAATGTTCTCCTCCTGCTATCTCATTTTCACAATTACTATGGCTACAGCCTAGTGAAGACTCTCATTTTGCCCAGTTTGTATTATCAAAATATAATCCAAATAAAATTATACCTGTAATCATACCTGAAAAATAGCCATGCAAAGAAAAACTAAAACAAATAAATTCTAGTGTTCAGTTTAATCTGATTGAATCTGATTTAACAAATTCTTTAGCAAACACCCAAAGACAGACTTACCCTCCCATGTGGATGAGAGCTATTTCTTCTAAATATTTTATTCCTTCTCAAAGCTTAACTTTTTAATGTTGTTTCCCCCTTGTGTGGTGTTTTGGTTTATATGTAGATGTCCCCTGATGCCTCATGTGATCATGCATGGGGCATTTGGGAGGTGATTGTATCATGGGAGCATGATACTTATTGATATTCATAAATGTGCTGTTGAGAGGCAACACCTGGTCTTAGGAGGTGGGTCACTGGGTATTTGATGTGGAAAGATATATCTCTCTTTCTCTTCTTTTGATATTTCTTTTTCCTCCTGCTATGCCATAAGCAATTCTCTTCTGCCATCCCTTTCTGCCATGCCGCCCTGCATTAGAGCCAGCTATGGTTGAAATTTCTGTAAGCCATGAGTCAGTAAACCTTTCATTCTCAGAGCTGTGGATGCTAGGTATCATGCCAGGATAAGAAAGTAACTAAGATGTGTGGTTTCTTCCTTGTTCAACATGATCCTTTTAAAGGCTTCAGTTTTTTTTTTTTTTTAAATCTAGACAGGACTAACCTTATTGTCTCTCAGAATGCCTCAGAACTATGCCGAAAGATCCATATTTCATAAGATGTTGGAGCAAAAAGAGAAAGCAAGACTGTGTGGAAAAACAAAGAAGGGGTTAGAAGAAAGTTATTGAGCTCATTCTTCAAACTTGTAGGTAGATTTTCCAACACTTTTCTGAAAGACAGTGGAGAGCTTGCTCATCTGTCCTTATCAACAAGTCACCTTCTGAGTGGCTTATTTCAGGAGGCTGATATCCATCTGTCACAGATCACTGATCATATTTCTGACCTGCGGGCAGCCATGATTGTCTTTCACTGGTGGTTGTTCATTGACTTCACCAGTAGTAAGAACTAGACGTCCTTTAGTCTTTAGATGAAGTATAAAACTGTTCAATATATTTGCTACCTTACAGAGCCGCTTCAAATTATTCTGATTCTCTGATGTCTGAGAAAAATGGTTTGTTTCTCAAATACAATGTTTTTAATAGGTAGAGAATTTTTATTTTGTGGGAATTTAATACATGAGTTTCAGATATTCTCTACTCTGCCTTATAACAAACTCTAGGTAGTCAGTCACCATGAATTTTCTCCTGCACTGGGTTCTTTGGTGCTTAATTCAGATGTCAAGAACTTTTGTTGTCTCTGCTGCCAGCCACGTCTGTAGAATTTCAGCAGCACACTCTAGTCATTTAGTAAATTGATTCCCTAACCCCTGGTATGTTGATCTCCATGAAATGCTGATCCCTTGTTAGGCTAACGATTAATCTATTCCAGTTGTTCCTCAGCCTGGCTGACCCTGTGTGGAGAGGAAAAAGAAAATCACAAAAGGTTGATGTGCTGTCCTCTTTTGAAGAATGACTCTAATTTTATGATAAATTTGATGTAAGTTATAAAACAATTTTAACCTTACAAAGTGAATATGAAGGAAAGTTAGAAAATCAGGGCAGTAGCCGGAACAAAGAGGTAAGATTCAGGGAAATATTTTAAAATAGGTGAAAAGCTATCTTGTGTTGGTCTATAGGAAGGTTTAATTACAACAATTTAAGTTCCAGGAGTGAAAAGACAAAGATTACAAAAGCAAATTCCAAGAGAAATGAGAGGGAAAGACATCCAGTGCATACATAAGTGGAATTTCCTTTGGAATGGAGCAAAATCTCTTTTATTACAAAAACAGCAAGTGTTACATACATATTTTCAAGATCACAAGTTTTCTTCATTTTGCAAGATCAGTATCATTTTTGTTTTTATAATTAATGATCATTCACCAGTATGTAAACTATTTAAGTATTCCTTTGTTCTTAAGGCATTTTTTTACTTTGGTGGCTCAACATTCTTCAATTTCCTTTTCTTTACCAACTATTAAATGTCAGGATTTTCCAGGGCTCTGTTCTTCATCTTCATCTTTCTCTTTCTTTTTTTTAAATAGTCTTGACTTCAATTAACATTTCTTTACTGATGATGTTCGAATATGTGTATATATATATCTCTCAGGTATTTCCTTGGAATATATATTTTGGTTGTTTATAAGTAGGTGTAATAAGACATGATTAATTTTTCGTGACTGATACAATAATCTTGACTTTTCCACCTCCTGGTCAGTTTTTCACTACAAACACGTTTTCTCCCCCAGCTACTCTCAGATTAGACTGCCTCAACATCCTCTTAACCACCCATTCAGCTTTCACAGCATCCTTTACCCACCCATGAAAGCTATCCACAGAGCAGCCAGATACAGCACCTCACAGCAGTGAGAATGAAATGAAAGAAATAAGTATTGGTAAGGGAAGAGAGAGAAAATAAACCCTTGTATGCTTTTAGTGGGAATGTGAATTAATAGAGTTATAATTGGAAATAACATAAAGTTTCTCAGAACATCAAAACTAGAACTATGATAGGAGCCATTAATCTTATCATTAGGAATATATGTAAAGAAAATAAAACCAAGTTTCATTTAGGATGCATAAATTCAGGACATCTATCACACAGTGTGACCACTAATCTTGGATGTCATTGTCATTAGATTAAGAAACACACAACAGATTGGTAGAACATACCCCTACATATGTCTGGGTAAGTCATAAATGAGGGTACGACATGTGGGCCCTGTGCTATTCTTCCTTGGTGCTGTTTTCCTGCTCTGTTCTCTGGCCCCATCAACTAGACAGATTTGCTCTGCCACTGCAAAAAAATGGCCTATCTTCACTGGGATTCAGAGCAATAGACTAATCTGGTGGAGGAAATGTCAAAACAGGCTAATATCCAGGTTGTAGCATGGGTACTGCTAGATGATCTTAGCCAGATTTATAGTGATAATCAGGAACAAAAAGCAAAGAAGAAAAAGTAGAAAAACGTACATGTTAGTCCAGAGGGAACTACATGTAAAGTTGGAGGCCTAAGAAGTGTCGTTTCTAAAGAGATTAGCCTTATTAAAAAAAAAGTACTTTCTAAGATGAAAGATATATTGAGAGTATCTCAGTAATCAGCAAGACCTTATGCAGGGAATGCTCAAAGGTGCAAAAGGGTCAAATGAGAATTTGAGAGGATTTCCTGGGACTGGTCAAGAAAGGTCTCCGAGGGAATTGGAATCCTGGGATTCAGCCCATTTTGCTGAGCCACCCGGGTATTCAGAGGCTTTGATAGCTATGGTCTAAAGGAGCTGAGCTACTACTTCCCCTGACATCAGACCTCAGTGCTGTCAACATGATGGTGGTTTCACTGGCATAAAAATGGCAAGATTTACGGGGTTAGGGAAGCTACCACACAGATTTCAGAGAAACGCCTGGCCGACCAGCAAGGTGCTCTTGAAAGGGCAGTGAGTGAGCTATGAGAATGAAGCCAAAAGTGTGAGGGAAACTCCACGGAGTAAGATGACAGACATATGGAACATATGGTAAGGGAAGCTGCAGACTTTGAATGCAGCCATTCCATTAGAGAGATCTTAGGAGAGGCATCTGGTCAAGGTATAGAAATGGAGACACCAGTGGCCTTTAGAATTCACATCTTACCACCTGGAGTCACAGCACTTAATCCTTGCCCTTCTGGTTTTTAATTTTGATTTAGTCTGATTGTTTTAGATCCCTCTATTTATGCCTTTTGTGCTACCGAATCCTGCAGTTGTTTAATTTCTACAGAGATACACAACTCAAATAAGAATTTACCTTCAGCCTCAGAAGATACTTGAACTTTTGAAAAATGCTAGGACTTTTGAGCCTTTGGGGAAGACATTACTGCGTTTTCAGTTGAATGTGGGATAGTTTTATCTCATTAGGTGGAATTATGAAAGTGTTTGGATGTGAAATTGATAAGGAGTAGATTTTGACTGTTAGCACTTTCCTCTGTGTGTCTGGGTGGATCATAGAGATATGATTTTGCATACTATATGGTCCCTTATGTGTTCCTCTTTGGTGCTATTCCTTGCTCTGCTCTCTGGCCACCAGGAACTAAATACCTTTGTCCTGCCATGCCTTTCCATCATGATTTTCCTGCCTTGTATTCAGCCTACTATGGGCTCAATCCATAATAGGCTGAATCCATAGTTTTCAGCTCAAACTGTGAGCTAAATTAAACTTTTGTGAATGTCAGATATTGTGTTCAGCAACAAGAAACTTGAGTAATATATACATAATGAAGATTATGGTTAATAATATGTTGTATAGTGGAAAACTGCTAAAATGTTAGATCTCAAGTGCTCTAATGCTAAATATGTAAGTTAAAGGATATATTAATTACCTTGATTAAATCATATCACATGTTTAAGCATATCCCAAAGCATCATGTTTTATGCTATAAATGTTTACAATTTTTTCAGTCATCTTCTGAATATTTTGCATATTCAATTGCCTATTATAAATTCCATGTGTTCATCACAAATCACACATTATTTTGAAATATATTCATGTATGGTAGAATGCTTAAATTCCTACTTACATTGTACCCAAACTTTAGGAAACAAGTTACATTATTGTATCTAACAGTCCTACAAAAATGTAGACTCCTTGCAACTAAGACTTCAGTATCTCTAATTTCTCACTATTGACTGATGTAAATTCCAAAGGATGATTTTTTGGTTCTTTTCATATCTAGGTCTCAGCTAGAAAACATCAGTTCCTGAGCTGTTTATTGTTCCCCAAATGACAATTTCAACTTGATTATTGTCTCTACCATGAGCTTCTGTTCCCTGTAAAATTTGAAGGATTAGTAGAGCTAGTGTTTGCAAATTTTCAAGTTTTAATCTCTCTATCTTTTCAGCTTTCTCACCCACAGTATCTGTTCATAAGTGGGAGCTTCCCATCTCAAAAGTATCCCAATTTCTAGGCTAAAATTCTCAAAATATATTTAGTATATGTGCTGCCAAAGCGAGCACTCTCAAAATATATTTAGTGGTTCTTTGTTCTTGTTTTTCCTCTGATTCCTGTAGCACTATCTAGTTCTACCTATTTCCAGAGTAAATGGTCTTTATTTTCTTTATCTTATCCAACATAGCAGTTTCTGCTCCCTCAGTTTTATATCAACATGAAAGACTTAGGAACGAACCAAGAAGGGGCAGGAAGGGACCTTAAGAAAGTAGAAAAAAAAAGACCCATGTACCAACCAACATAGATTTCATCTTTATTTTTCCATTTCCTGGCACATAACACCTAACAGTGCTCTCAGAGTAGTCTTTATAAAAGGTGAACTATACCTTTCTAATTTCCACTTTGTCAAATTCAAGGTCTTAATTAAAAAGTGTGAGTAAAACTCTAGATTGTGAGTTCCCATAGTCAGTGTCTATTTTTTGTTTTTGTTTTTTTGAGACAGGGTCTCGCTTTGTAGTTCAGGCTGGCTCTGAGCTCACTATGGAGCCCAGGCAAGCCTGGACCTCAGCAATCCTCCTGCCTGTCAGGGTCTATTTTAACATTACTCACATGGCAAATTTATGATAGGCACTTGATAAATATTAGTAGAATGAATACATGAACAACAACTTTTACTATGTTGCTTTACCCACCATAAGTCCATCACATTTGGTCCTAACTACCTATGTATTTCATTTATTTATTTATTTTTTTAAATTGCATTCTTTATTGGTACAAATTTCATATTGCTGTACCATTTGCAGTTCTAGAAACAAACTGTTCTATTTGTCTTTACAAATAAGTTTTCTCTGAAGAAAATGGCTCTTGTTCTAGTTCCGTGCTATATTTTACTTTAATTCATTGAATTCTTCAAAAATCTTTCAAGGGTAAGGTCCATAGCATTTATAGGCATTTCCTTTCATGCTTGCGATCCATAGAACAAAGCAGGTGGGCACCCACTAGGTGTTTGCTGAATTAAGTCATATTAAATAATTTTGCCTTGATTATAGATTTTTGTTTAATCACACACTGTATTTGGTAAATTTGCCCCAGTAGTCCTTCTCCTTTGGCAGAGAAAGCATTGTTATTCCCATTTCATTGAAAAGTGAGCTGAGGCAAAGAGAATTTTGCATGGTTTGCTCGATACAGTATGATTTATGATAAAGGTGGTGCTAAAATTTATGTCTTCAGATTTAATTTTCCCAGATCATGATAGAAAAGCTAATACATATTCGTAGTGTCACAGGATCCAACTGGATTTAGTAGCCATCTTGAGTCCTTGTGGCAGAGGATGAGGTTTTTGGTTTTATCCTATTTTTTGTCCTTTTCCAAACCGAGAACTGTGAAATGTTTGCTACAGAATCTGAGGGTGACTGAAGAGGAAATGTATTCTCCCTCTGAGCTTTCAAAGTTTCTCTTGAGAGATGGGGTGTGGGGAGACCCAGAGCTGTTTTGTTATAAGAATTTTTAAAAAATAATAAAAACACCGTATTACATCTGCAATTTTATCCCACTTCACAGTATTAAGCACAATTTCTAAAAAACGTGAAACATGCCATTTTTATTAATGGTCCATTTAAAACCACCAAACATTTTGATGTCAATTACTAAAACAAGGTTTAACGCTGTCAAAAAGCATTAGCACTCAACACAGTCATCCTCTCTGTATTTTCATCTGCAAAGCATTACAGTTTATAAAACAATTTTAACTCTGAATACGTAAGGCTTTATATGAAGGTTTCCATATGTTAAGAATTTTATTTGTGTGTTTGATTTTAAATTGCTTTGAAAAACAGACAGTTGAGGTTTATAGAAAGGAATCTTTCTTTTAGGAAATAAATGTCTCAAAAGTGCAGGGTACCAGCAGTAAAAACACTCTGACCGCAAATCAGAAACACATTGGGAAGTGTTTGTTGAATATACCTCCAGAAACCAGTATTTTGTTTCTATTTGCTGGAAAATTGAAAAATCTGTTGTATCTTGGCAGGGCTTGTTGGCCCAATCCCGGATTTTACCCACAGTAGATGGCATTATTGTATACACAGCCAGGCTGCTGAAGCCTCTGTTTTCATCACAGAAATTTTAAACACAAAATGTACCTGCTAACAGCACCATAATTCAGCTGTCCTTGTTCTACTCATGAAAATAGTTTGCATATTCTTTTTTTTTCCTTAAAATATGTATTTTGGAAAAGAAAGAGACAGAGAGATAGACAGAGAGAGAGAGAGAGAGAGAGAGAGAGAGAGAGAGAGAGAGAGAGAGAGAGAGAGAGAGAGAAGACAATCAGTGTTTCAGCTGCTGAGTGGCATCTGGCCAAAAGCCACCAAGCTGACAACTGGAGTTTGGAGTGCATTTTTGCAAGGCTAATTTAAGGTGAACTTAGATGGATTCAAGATTTATAAGCCTTAAAATGTCCTGACTGGAGCAAAGTTCAAGTCAAGTAATCTGCTGCTCTGTGCGCAGACAGGCTCAGTCCACGGTGCCCTGTGATTTAGTCTACAGTCAGAGAGAATTTTAAAAACAGGCCGAAAGGCTGAGTTTCTGTGTTTCACTTCAAAGGTCTTCTAATAACTGAGAGGATTAAACTCTTTTAACCAGCTAAGAAGGTTAGGTGGTTCTGAGCGAGCGCTTTTATTGCTCTCAATGATTCTAAGTTTAAACTTTCAGGAGTGCCTCTAGTGTACAGCTCTTTTAACACATTAATTGCTGTGAGGAACTCAAATTCTGACCTTATGATTTGGAAAGAATTTCACAAAATTCTTCGAGGACTTCCTGAACTGGTGGACATGCAATTGAGAAACAATCTACAAGACCATTTTGTGAAACATGTTTAGACTGTTTGAACTATTTTTTTTAACTGCCATGAATATAATGTGTTCATTCAGAATAATTGCCAACAGAAGCAAAAGTTGGGCTTCAGAGTTAGTTTGCTGTGTACTGGCATATTCTATCCACTGTTGTCAAATTAGCAGGAAGTTCAAATGCTTGCTCTCTTGTGACAAGGAAATAAAAGAATCTCTCTGTGTGAAACATGTAGGATTATTTAACTGAAATAAGAAGAGACAATCAAGAAATGGCTATTATTTTTAACAAAGGAGAGAAAATATTAATGATACTTGTATAGGAACACCCTTTATCAAAGTAGTTTCATTTTCTTTCTTCTCTCTGGTTGCCAGGAGAGAGCTAAAATGTTCTGCTGTGTAGCTATTCTGTCTGAGACATACACAAAAGGTAAACAATCAAAAGGTTAGAGTGCAGCATAGATTGATTAAAAATAAATGAAATTGTCACATAAAAACCACACTGCAATAGTATTTCATGAGTTTCTTTTTTCAAGGGCTCAGAAAGAGACACCTGTGAGAGGTACAGGGAATTGCAAATTACCTCATTTAAAAAGAATAAAATGATGCGTTGAAAGCAGTAAGCTACATGTGGTAGGCAACAGCTAATGTTTACAATAGCTTTGAGGGGAAAAGGAAGAGCTTTTGGGATTTGAGGTAACATTAGCTTTTAAAAGAAAAAGCAAGATAATTAAAGAGTTGTTGCCTCTTTCATTTTTAAACACCGTGCATAAGATTTGCCAGTATACTTTTCTTCCAGCAGCAAAGACATACAGGATTGCTGCAGATAAAAAAGTAATTGTAACTAATTTAACTAATTGAACCTTGTAAACTGCCAGGCATCCAGCAAGGGTAGACCCAATCCCTCCACACCCTTAATTTAAAGAGTCTCAATTCTTTCCTTAAACGCACCTTTGATTTTTCTATCAACACGTGAATGTCCTATGTAGAAGGTTTGCCACTCTTTCGTCTGTTTTTATTTTAAGGTTTATTTTTTTACCTCTGTGGAGTGGGAACAGTCAACATAAAACAGTGGAACCAGGTGGTGTGGTCTGCTGGCCCTTCCTGGGATTTAAGGCTGATCTACGTTTCCTCCGTAAAATGAAAGAGACTTTGACGGTCTCAGAACCTTATCTTTTACCACTAACTCTTTCCCAACAGCTGTATACTCATCTTTGGGAATAGAATTTGTTCTGACCTTTATGCTACTGGCTCAGGAACTAAGGGTGTTCAGATAGTCTAAAAAGCACCGATTTCAGTTTTAAGTAATTTTTTTTTTTTGGTTAAAACTTGACTATTTGATAAGAGGCTCTAGATTTACTGATACCAAAGACAAAAACAAGAAAACTGTTTCCCTCATTGATTTAGCCATTTCCTTCAAGGGTCCTCAACCTCAGAGCTGGAGTTAAATCAGCCCCTCAGCAAGGTAGCCCACTTCACACAGTGGGCACACAGGGGACCCCACATGCTGCACGCACAGACACTGCCCATCAGAAGATGGGATTAACACGACTATCCCTTGTATCTCCTAAGCATTCTAAAGGGTGGATTTCTTTATTTATTTGCTGTGAAGTATTGAATTCCTATTAGAAGACCTCAGGGGTTTTATGACCCAATCTATAACCAGATTATAGTAGGCCTTCTCTTCTATAAAGAAGTACAAATAATAGGGCCATTTCTAAAGAAAGTTTTAACCTTTTCACTCCTCTTTCCAATAATGAAGGGATTAGAGTCTGAATGATTCTAAGGCCACACCTTAAGCTTCACTTCTGTCTGATAAAAAATTAATTTTAAGATTAGATTTTCCATGGCTGTAATAACTCCAAATTTATCAAAAATGGTATAGAGGTAAATCTCTACCTACACAACATTCCTTTTATTGGATTAGTAACACTCTATTTCTTTGGTGTGTTTGTCTTGCTATACTTCTATAGAACAACACTTAGGGACTTTAAAGATGTTTATATTTATCATCGATTTTTAAGATATTCAGTTACAGTTAATATGACCACATTAAAATTCATTTTTTCCACTGAAAACCTACTGTTAGAAGTAATTTCACGTTGAAATTTCTTCTCTATTTCTTTCTTCACTCCTTGCTGCTATTGTAGAACACTTTCTTCTCCAATTTTAAGTACAATGGCAGTTATTACAAAACAGTCCTGGGAAAGAAATGTAATGCTTTTTTGCCCAGAGATATTTCCTGCTATTTTCAAAGACACAGGCCTGATTTAAAAACTAGTAACTTACGCTTGCTCTAAGAATGTCATTTTCAGATAGAGTTAGAAATCAATATTAGGTGGGATGATTACAAGTTGGGTAGTCAATCATCTATGCATAGTTAAATATGAGATGGGATGCATCTTTACACTAGTATGTGCGGATATGCTCCCATGCTGAGTAAAGCACATAATGATATTTTCAGTTATGTTTTATCTACACTAGAAACAGAACCAAATCAGGCTGAGATAAACCAAGACAAAAGCAAATTATGGGAACATAATCCCATCTTTGTTGGATGGTTTTACTGCTTTTCTTACTGAAACAGGGGCAGGGAGAGTGAAGACTCAGTCTGTTGATTAAAGTTATTTAGAATGTGGATTTTGTTTTTACTAACCCTACATCTCCAGTAGGTTTTCTACATATTCTGTAGAAATAATAAGACATCTATGAGTTGTAGATTATATAATCCTGTTATACCAGTTTACTTCTTGATAGATGCCTTCTTGGGGTAACATTTGAAGACTACACTAATAATGGCTTATTTTTAGATATGATTACAAAAAGCAGAAGAGGCCTGAGATGGCTGCTTTTTTTTTTTTTCCAGTCTAACACATTAGCCTGTTGAAAGCAATGGTAGTGTGCCAAAAATATCAATGATCTCATCTTCTGAAGGGGGCTCAAATTTCTCCTAGCCCTTACCACTTTTCTCTCTGATAAGAAAAGAGTCATGGAAAGTTGACAAGGAACTTTAGGAAGTTCGCTCACCTCCTCTGAAGTCAGTTATTGTTCTAGACAATGCACACATGTATCCAAAAGCTTTACACAGAAAATTATATTTTGTATAGCATTTCTTCTACTTTTGGTCATTATTCAACCCTGTTTGTAGCTTTTCTTTGGCCTAAGGTAATTTGAGAACATACTCAAGTGTTCTAAAGATTTGTAGGTAGCCTATAACATAGTTACCCATCTCTAAAAATGGTCTATACACATTTAAAGCAAAATGAAACCTTTTGCTGCTCTTAACCTAAAGTCGATTCAGAATCCCTAGGTGACAGTGAAAGCATTTAGACTCATTTCATTCATATGTCAGGTAAAGACATTCATTTAGCCATGAGTTGACTGCTGAATAATGGATCTTTTGAATAATGTAATTAAGAATTCATGGGGGGGGTCTTAAAAGTGACAGAATACTCACTGTGTAGTCCTTATACCAAACTCCCAAAATGTACCATGGAGTTGATGTTTAAAAATTCATCAGAGAACCAGTTAAAAAATGCTGGTATCTCTTTCACAAACTACTGACATTAAAATTCATTTAGGAGCAAATATTTATTTGAATTTATCAGAAATTACGTTAATCAGGATTATACTGGGGATCAAACTTGGGCCCTTGTGCGTCCAAGGTTGCTGCAGTACCACTTGAGCTAAATCCCCAGCCCCTAAAGTCATTATTATTTTAAAATGTACTAATAATATAATAATGGGCTTAACCAGCATTGAAGGTACCATTTGGTGTTTATGGTATGAACTTTTCAATATTGAAAAAATTAACTTTGTTCTTGGGTGCTGATTGAGAAGTAGAAAACTTCCTTTTTAATTCTTTGCTTTATTTTAATTTAAACAATGAAGACTTTAAAACAGACCCCAATGTGACAGCAGCAGGTTGAATCGCTGCTAACCAAAGCAGGTGTTACTATTGTCTCTTATTATAGTTATCACACAGAGGAAGGAGGTGAAGAATCGTTGGGTCCTCCACAATCTGAAATGTTACTCATGCCATTTGCATGTCCCCGTGGCATTACTTGTCATTGGCCCACATGTAACAGAAACTCCTTAATGAGGAAGAGGCAGTTTACAGACACCAGCATTTAGTATCACAGACAGGAGAATCTTTCACAGAAGCAACACGAGAGCTTTTTCTACTCTTCTTGATAAGGTGGCCATCGAAACCTTAGAAATACATTCTCATGCCATTTTAAGCGTCTATTTTTGTTGAATAAATCAACAACCTGTGACATAAAATTTATTATTTTTTATCAGTTATCCTTTCAATACTGTGAAACAAAAAAGTCCAAAAATTGAGAGAATATAATTAATTAATTTTCAGGGTAAAATTATATTTTATTAATTAGAGGCTCAATTATATTAATATATAACCAGTGATTTTTTTTTACTTTGTTGAGATCAAATTGTATTACAAGTGAATCAGTTAAAAAGACTTGCTTCTGAGTCTTCTGAAACTGTGCAGAACTTACTTGTCCACGGAGTCTGATTTCCTACCCTCTTTCAAAAATTCTGATACAGAAGAGTTATGAAGAAGTAAATGACAAGAAGCTCTCCCTCTAAAATTGAAAAATAAAATTAATCTCATCTCTTCAGATGGAATTGTTCATCCTGACAGCACATTGGAAGTTTTTAGTGTTGCCTGCATTAAAGATTTTATTTTGGATATCATTCTTTCCTCTTTTAAAGGATTCTCTTAGTTAACTGGAAACATGATCATGGAATGAACAAAAGATAAAGAGTTACATATGTTGAGATCTAAACCCTATTTTGTCAGCAGCTGCTTCTTTTTGTTTTACCCACATCTCCATTTTACTCTATGCAAGATGTAGGAGTCTCATTTTCAGACTAGGTGTACCCTAATGTACCTACAGAAATGATGCAAAATGTCATCCTGTCTATTATAAAATATTATTTGGAAGAGCAACAGATACCCATATTCTTAAGTTGTGTGTATGTGAGAGACACTCAACTTCCCAAACATATTTGTTGGCATTAACTGAAAAGCACAACTTAGTAACAATCTAAACTCAAGTTATTATTGCTGATAAAATCCAGTGTAGTAAGTTGATTTAGTAAAGACATTTTTTAGCTAGGCTTAGAAAAATTAAAATTAATCAAAGCTAGAAAGATACCTTGTAGATATTCTTTTCAAGAATTAAAACCATAACTTCAACTGATGTACAGTTCCCCTCTGATGAGTGTGCATGGCACCTGTGATATTCCACGTGACAGTTAACCTTAATTGTCTACCTGAGTGAATTAAGATACTATTAGAAAGGTGGTTGCATCATGAGAGTATGATATCATTAGTAGATTTCTGCTATGAGTGTACTACTTTCACTCTTCTAGAGCCTATATTATTATTTTTGACTTAAAGTTCAAGAGATTTAGGGAAAAATTTGTTAAAATGTTATTATCCCAAATATATAAAATATTATCATCTCATCATTTCTCTTCTCAAAATACTAACATATTTAGCCTAGAGACCAAGATAATTAAATTTTTTAAAAAAATTGATATATTTTTATCTAAGACTTTTTGGCATCTATTTCTGCTTTGTTCCAAAAATATTGTATGAAAGGATTGTCTCTTTCTTGTATTTTTTTAATATTCCTAGTGATTTTTTTTCTCATACTCTTTACTTTGGCTTGTGCCTCTTTATTTACTTTGCATAATTTTAATTCCATTTTCTTTTTAGCTTTCTGCATAATACTATTCAATCCCCGTTTAGAATTTCAAACATTTCCATCCCTTTGCTGCTTCTTTTTCTGTCATTTTTTTCAGTTGTGAGCACCAGAAACTGGTGATATAAAATTTGAAGAAAGGCAAGACAAAATTGTGCCTGAAATACTTTCAAATTACTCTACAAGCATTGTGGAATAAAGTTCCTGGAGATAATATCGAGAAAAATCATTTATTTACTTTCTTTTTTGAGGATTCTAGTCTAGTTGGGCAAACATATATGCTCAGATAAAAATATTAATATTGAAATGGTGGGAGAGTTTCTAACATAAGTATGAAGGTAGCGAGGAATGGTTAGGTGTTATAGTGAGGTGTTGTTAAAGAAAATACAAGACAATACATTTTCTATTATTTTAAATTATATGAGTGCATAAATGTATGGTATTGAAAACTAACAACAAATGAAGGAGGGATATTGATCAGACTAACTTACATTAGGTGTCATTTGTGAACTATAAATTGAAATTGATATGCTACTACATGCCTATTACAGTGGCTAGTTTTTATAAGTCCTATTAAAGAGATGAAACAATGGAAACTCCCATATCTGCTGGTGAAATGCAGAGTTGTACAGTCACTTCAGAGCACAGATGACTTCTAAGCTTGTTATAAAGTTAAACCTACCTTTATTATACAATTTGGCTACTCTAATGCTAGACATTTATCTGAAGGAAATAGAAACTGTGAGAGTGGTGGTTCTGGAGGACCCTTATCCACATGTGTTCTTAGCACTTTTCTGGAGTGGGAATCATATGAAAAAGGATAAATGTAAAAATAATACTATAAACCCTATAAAAAGTAACAGACATATCATTCTGTTATTTCTAACATTAACAAATGGAGTTTCCCACATGGTAACACAAGGTTAAGCCTAAGATTAACTAAACCATGGATTTATTATGATTATTAAATCACTGTTAAAGAAATGGGTCTATCAGAAACCAACTGTTTTTTTTTTTTGTTTTGTTTTGTTTTTTGTTTTTTTTTGAGACAGGGTCTCGCTTTGTAGTTCAGGCTGGCACTGAGCTCACTATGTAGCCCAGGTGAGCTTTGAACTCAGCAATCCTCCTGTCTCTGCCTCCTGAGTGCTGGGATTACAGGCGTGAGCCACCACACCCGGCACTGTGATATGCCATATTGATTGTTGTTGGGCGTGAGTCTCCATGCCCAGCATTGTATGTGGTTACTGGGGATTGAACTCAGGGCCTTGTGCTTGTGAGGCAGGTGCCAGAACCACTGAGCTAATCCTCCGGCCCCAGAAACCAACTTTTAAGGGGGCTTCAAGAGCTCTTACGTACAGAACTTGTCCTGATGGAAAGAAAAGCCAGCAGACTTATGCCAGGCTCAAGTTCTTTATGTCAAAATGAGAGGTTTTTTTATGAATAAGCATTGCATATATGCTTTGGATTAGCCTTTCAGTTTCATCAGTAAGTTCAAACCAGCTGAGAAAACAGAGGTAGGAACAGTAACTTTAATTACCAGTGGAGGGAATTGGTCCATGTAAACTGAGGACACTAAGCTTCATTGAACTGAAGATTTGAGATGGGTCAGTTCCATTTTTTTTCTCAGAATCTTTAGCAAATCAGCAACAGTTGACCTGTTGGAAGGAAATAGCCAGCCTTGATTGACAGAGGTTAGAAAATGAAGAGTTTCAAACTGCCAAATGCTTGAAACATTCACTAATGAGTGAACTCTAGGATGCATATGGGGCTCTCTTAGAAAGCCATCTTCAAGGTCTGTGGAACTTTATCAAGAAGTTTGGGGAGAAAGTAAAGACCAAACAGTTCCTGTCTTTATATTGAGTTTTACTCAATGATCACATTGCAGTATTAGTGAGCTGCCATTATACACAGAAGTGATGTTCTCTGTAAAACTTTAGTAGAACTGTACCTTCCAAAATTCACCCATTTTGATCTTCCTTGAAACCAAGACTCTCCCCATCTCTTAGAAATTTCTATGATGGTGTCAGAAAGAGTAATTTCATCCATATATACTTTGATTTTAGTCTGGCTGCATATCAACCAGCTGTGCTGGCTGGCAATTAAATTAATAAAGTAAAGATAACACTTGAAAGTTATAATAAGATGGTGGAGTGATCCTATATATAGTCAGATGTCCATTCAGCCTGTACAGGAAAGGCAAGAAGACAAAATATTGGTGAAAAAAGCCTAAAGCTAGTAATTAGTAGCAGGGGACAGCAAAGGCACATTTAGATTATTGCACTTCACTTTGTATTGGTATCAGCCTCTGAATATTTCAGCAGCCTTCATTTACATATCCACTGAGGATTGCTGAGCAGATATTACTCTTTGTTCTCAGGCTGAGAATTCAGTGGGGTTACAAGTTATATCTAGACTTCGGCCCTGCCAAATAGTAACAGCTTTTTGATGATGTGTTGAATGATATGTAATCTTCACTTTTGTTCAATAAGACCACAGACTTTTCCTGCAGCATTGTTGGTAAGTGTCCACAAAAGGAGAATCAAAAGTTTGTCTCTCGTGGAAGTGCTCTTCAGTAAGAATATTTGAAAGTAGTTTTTGAACAGTATTTGTGGCACCTGGAATATGGTACTTGCTACATGGTCCAGTTCTTTTTCAGTGCATTACATACCAATCAACCTCGGACATACCATGTGTCCTTCTCAAAGCTGCACAGAGTCTCAGGTTGGACTGAACCTACTGCACGGTCTCTTTTCTTGGGTCTAGTCAGACAGTCACTGGACGGTAACACACTAAGGATTTCCAAATGCAGACCAGGTGCCTGAAATAAGTTGTTCTTAGGTGACTAAATGAGTCGTAAATACAAAGTATACGACTTGTGCTAAGAACCGTTTAGCTGGTCACAGGCAGGATGGCAGTTAAAGCAATAAAGATAATACTTGAAAGTTGTGATAGGACGGTGCAGAGCAAAAGGCCTGTACAAAGCTATTGAATATAAAAATAATTAGAGAGCATGCTTTCAGCTTTGTATATGGACACTAAATAAAACTGAGTTGGTAGAGAATGGAAAAGACAGAATAGGAGAGGAAAACAATCCCACGAAGAACTGTGCTTCGACTAAGAAGTCTTTTTCAAGTCATGTTCTTGTCTTTTCCACCTTTGCTCTGTCCCCAAAAACGCTGTGTAGGTAAGTTTTGATGTATTAAAAACATACATTTGTGAATAAGAGCAATAATTCCCCTCGATTTGGGGCCCCGCTGGTGATGACAATCAGCCCCAGGTAGCTTTTCATTGACCAATTGCTGCCGGTTCCAAAATAAGTTTTTAAAAAAGTGAAGCAGAGCTGAGGATCTAAATGATAAGTGAAAGGAAGAAATGCTTGGTGTTTTCACAGCTTGTGTGTCGGAGGTGGTCAGACGGTGCTGAGCCGACCCGCCCCAGCGCCCTCGGCGCCGCATTCATCTGTTAACAAGCCTTCCTGCTTGAGTGCAGGCTGCTAACCTTTCCATCACAGGCCCGTTTGAAGCTTAGCCTTGTAGTCAGGCTAATAGCAATTCCTCCAAAATAAACCGCAACCTAGATTTCCTTGTTATTCTGTTTTAAAGTTTCGGCGAGTTTATTAAACTTTAACAACTGCAAGTGTGAGAAACCTTACAGTTCACATTAGGAGCGTCTGAGGAGAGAGTACAATGTGGACACTGTGACTTTAGAGAAGATGTGACTTGGGAAAAGCATATTTTCCTCAGGAAGGGGAATGTTTTGGTCTTTGGAACACTCAGATGATCACCAGCAATCCAAGAAAACAAAGATACCTGAATGAAGCTAAAGGATTAATGTTGGCTAATGTCAGGCCAAGATACCTAGAATTTATTCACAAAAACTATTTCTACGAACAATGCGTTCTGAGTTGTACAGGATTTGGAGCTGAATTAGAGCCTCCTGACCTTTCATGTATTTTTATTCTGTTTGAGTAAAAATACAGAGCCATGGGCCATGGCAATTCAGAACAACGGATATAGCAAATGAGAAGGATAGGTACTAGAGGACTCGGAGAAGAAAGCTGTTTGGTTTAAATTCTGAGGGGTGTTTCACAGAGAAGTGGCACAGAATGCAATTTAACTTTTACTGAGTGGATACATTCATGCTAATGTGCTTAGCGATTCCATTCTCTGTGTTCCCTCTGTCCACAGATGTGGCCCAGGTGTCATGCAGGATCACAGAGTTGTTTAGGAAACAAAGAGAACCATAGAAAAATATCTAAATAGGCTTGGCAGAGCTAGTGAAAGGGTCAAGGTAGGAATGTTTGTGCTGAATCCTGAAAGACTGGCAGACATTCTTACACATGGTCAAGAATGCAAAAAGTAAGCCACTTTACCATCAAACTATGTTAATGAACCAAGCATATATCTAAGAGAAAACTTAGATATTAAACACTCCCATCTACTGGAGGAACAAAAGTTAAAATCATTTCTTACTTTAGTACAGTTTTTTTTTAAAAGGAGAGCTCATAATTCTCCACCTAGACATTCTCTTATTTTTTTTCTGGAAGTTAAGGCTGTACACACTTTGTCAAATCATTCTTGTTAAAAGTTTAGTTGTATTTACATATCCCTTTTAGATGGATCACTTGTTCGAGTTAGTAGTAAAGGTGGAGAATAGACGATTATCTTTGAAGAAAGTTTTATTCTGGCTTGAAATACAATCCAGGATTTTCCACAGCTAACCGAATGGCCTAGAAATCACATTCTTTCTGAGGCCACTGTTAACATGAGTATGTATATCCAGAGCTCCTGCTGACTGATAGCAGTTGGAGAGTGACCATGAAGGGCGGAGAAGTCAGTTTGAATTAAAATTTAACCACATATAATATGTGAAATAACCCCACAGATGCATTCAAACTGTCAAGCATGTTTTCAAAAGATCAAAACAAACCATAACTTGCTGGGCTTGACTGTAAAGAGCTTTTGGAATATGTGTTTTTGAACTAACCAAGAACCCCAAAAGACTATGTGCTTATATAAATACATCCATATAAAGTAGTGTAAGGGTACTTATCCTTGCTATTACATATTCCGTTCAGACCAGAAGCTTTTCGCCGTTGATTGTCAGAGTGTTTTACTGAAAGTTTGTACTTTACTAAGAAAAGCAAGGTCAGCAAGGGGGAAAGTTTCTGGCAGATATTTAAACTTTGGAGAGGTGAATGCTATTTAAAAATAATGTGGTTTTTATTAAATAAATCTGTCTAATAATGTTAAGGTGTTCTTTCAATGTTAAGAACAGACAAATACAATCTTGGCCACCAAGAGATGAGGGCAGAAGGTTGGGGTCATGACAAAAGAGAAGTGGTTACTAGTTGGACTTGGTTAAGGTTGACAGTTAAGAGCAGGAAAAGATGAAAACCAAAACTCCACTTGATTTCCATATTGAAGGATGGTTTATTTTTGTTTAAATTCCCCTTTATTGAATTTTCAACAAAATGAGGTAAAGAAATGAATACATTTCTAATATGGAATGGAAGCAGTGTATTTTCTTTACACAGATATGAAAACAAGACAATGTTTTTAATAATTTAACAATGACTGATAATAAAGATAAAATTCAGGTATATTGTCACTATGATTCAATAAAAAATTCTAATACAGATATGGAATGTTGAAATAACTATATCTGTATTTTCTTTGCATTGTAAACTCATGAACAAATCACCATGTTTTAGTGAATTAAAAATTCATAAATACAGAGAATCTCTCTGAAACCTGTTTCATAAGTTTCTTTACTTGATAAAGTTTTTGACTACCCAAGAGAAAAGAAGTAAAATCTTATTAATATTATTCCCACAGTGAATTTTTATTTTTCAATAGTTCTAAATTAATGTTTCATAAATCAGCTTTAAATACACAATTAATATTAGCACTATCATTTGAAAAATAATTCTTGATATTCTTAATTGAAACTGAAACTCTAACAAATTTTGGGAATTTTGCAAATTGAAACTACTAGTGATTGCTGATATTTAATTCTCAGAAGCATTTAAATTGGAGAATTATGATCATAGCCCTTTTGGTATTTGTCACTAGTATGGTTTAGCTGGCCAGAGAAAACTACTTTAAGTCAAACAGGATATCTGATGATATAACACCTATGAGGAAGTTAGACAAACCAGCATCCTAGGGATTGTGTAACACTTTGTTCTATTAGTAAATAGGTCTTAGAAGAAGGAAGAGAAGAAACGAAGAATGGAGAAAAGGAAGCAAGTAGAGAAAAAAACCCCAAAATGTATTGGTTGAGATAGATTTTTCTTACATGAAAGAGTCGTAATTTCTGAAAGCCTTGGAGGTGTTTTTACAGGTCTTTGAAGGAAGGCAGCGTCGTGAACGAATCTCGAGCACATGCGCAGGTACTTCCGTTAATCACCGGAACTTCGCCTGCTCTTTGCTGTCTCTCTCCTAACCCCGGAGTTTCCAGTTTTCTCACCGGGCTTTTTGACACTTTCATTTTCTGAGCCTAAGAAGGGATATTTTTCTTTATTATACTGACATGTTGTGGTTCATTCTCTCTCTCTCTCTCTCTCTCTCTCTCTCTCTCT
>PVIC010006610.1:0-53697 GCA_004025085.1 Thryonomys swinderianus
AGGACCTAGCACTTGTGAGGCAGGTGCTGGAACCACTGAGCTAAATCTCTGGCCCACCTATCCTAATTTTTAAGTGCTTGACCTCAGTACAGGCTGATTACTAAATTGACTATATAGATGCAGAAAACTATTTGTTACTTGAGGATAGTGACTTGTTAAATTTACTTGTCAGAAGGTGCTATCATCTCAACAATTAGTTTGTAGTTAATTATCTGACTTCACAATGTACTTCTCAATTCCTGTTTTCCTTTTTAAAAAAATCAAAATAGCATTCACTATAGTTATACTTGATTTAAAATATATATAGTTTTGTGTGTGTGTGTGTGTGTACACTTATCTCAATATTCAGCAAGTATCACCTGCCTTTAATCTCTTACTAGGGTCCCATCAAAAGGTTGAAGGGTGGTCAACAAGGAAAACAATAAGCTGTGTTTTAACTTTTTGCCTAATGTCTCCAAACAATTTTTTCTATTATCTTAAATCTTTTAAATTTTCATATGTCTTACAGTTTTGATCTTCCTAGTTTTTTTTCTTACTATGTAATCATATTCTTATTTCTAGCTTAATTCTGTCTTATTTGTGTAGCTCTTAGATAAGGGTGTGGACTTAGCTATCTTGGCTTTTTACTACCCTTCTTATCTACATATAGGTGGAGTTTGTTCCTAAGCACATTTCATTACTGTTAACCATGTAAGCAGTTATTTGTTATTGTTATTAGACCTATGTGGGGTTGACTGGCTTTTTAAAAACAAAAATGCATTTTTTAAAAAACTAACTCATATTCATTGCAGATACATGAAAAATACAGAGAGCCATACATAGATATAACTCGAATAGAGTTTCAATAGAGAAGTCTGTTGCTAATACTTGATGTATTTGGGTTGATTATTTTGTTTTGCTTTTTGCATACATAGATGAAGGTGTTACAAAGAGAAAATGAGATAACCAGGGACAGAATGTAAGGAAACCCAAACATTGTGAACTGTGTGGAAGATAAATCAGGGAAAGAGATTATCTACCAGGGATGGAGACTAAGAAGGGAAATAGGTAAAGGAATTAGAATAAGTGGAAAGGATGAGTGAATGAAAAGCTTGGAAAACTCCCATCCAGCTTGGTATTAACTGAGATTTATTCCTCGGATCATTTCCATTACATTCTGCTACCTAAAAGCAGATGAATTCAAATCCCATATTCCTTGTGTGATCCTGTGTCTCTAAACAGACATGCCATCTCCTCAGACAACAACTTAGCATTGTTAAAGTGTAAGGATGCTGCGTGAATGTAAGACATTCAGTTATATTTCCATTTCAAATAAATAATTAATTTTTAGTATAACTATATGCCAAATTATACATACTTTCCTATCTCATGGGTTTTGGCAATTTATTTTGTTAGAAAATAGCTCCTTTTAACAATTTTAAAAAATATTGCAGTAATGATCTGTATTTTATTATCATTAAAAGGAAATCTTTCCTCTTCTGTTATCTTGACTTCTCTACCAGGAATGCTATTTACTTGATTGGCTTCTCCCTGACTTTCAGTCTCTAGTTGTTCTGTCAAAGCCTTATTATTGTTATTTCTTGTTACTCCATCAAAGCCTTCTTCCTGGACAAGTCCACCTGACTTTTTATACCCTCCTCTTTTCTTTACTATTATTTATCACAATTAAAAGGATGCATTTGTGAATTTCCTCATTAGACTGACAGCTGCAAGACAGCAGTTTATTTTGTTTATCACAATCCACCCAGTGGCTAGTAAATTGCATGACTTAATTTGTTGCATTGAATGAATGATTTTTCAAAACCACTTT
This sequence comes from Thryonomys swinderianus, assembly GCA_004025085.1. Taxonomy (NCBI): domain Eukaryota; kingdom Metazoa; phylum Chordata; class Mammalia; order Rodentia; family Thryonomyidae; genus Thryonomys; species Thryonomys swinderianus. The sequence goes on from PVIC010006610.1 coordinate 1,811, forward strand.
TCTCCTGATGAAAGCCTCCAAGGCTTTATGGTGTCTATGAGACTGTGAACTTCTTAGGGCTAGTCATGAGACCTCTCTCCTACTGCTGCAACCCATCATTCAATACTGTTTGTTATGCTACATAGATAGACCAGTCATCTTTTCATCCTATGCAGTTGTCTTTAAATTGTTTTCCCTTATTTCTTTCTTCCTCATATATTAATTCCTGACCAAAGTACCCATAAAGACAAACCACAGACTATCTTCTAAGAAGCCTTACTACTTAATCCAGTGAATACCATTCTCATAGCTACTTTTCTGTTTTCATAGCTCTTACATAAAAACTGTGAATTTGAATAAATAATGTATTTTCATGGCCAGTATGATATATAAGTCACATGTTGAATATATGGCTATACATGGTCATGGAGAAATAGGAAATTCACCAAGAGCCAAATAACTATTTTGTGAATTTGCTATTTTGAGACTCAATTGTATAGCAGGAAGGGAGATCTTAAACAACTGTGGAAGGTCCTATAGGAGTCATTTAGTTTTATCTAATGTATTAGGTAACCACTGGCAGATTTACACAAGAAAGAACATGGTATAAATTATGCCTTTAAAAAAAAGATTTATGTTGTGGTGGGTGAGACACTAGAAGCAGAAGATAAGGGACTTTTTTTTTTTGAGACAGGGTCTTGCTTTGTAGTTCAGGTCTCCATACCCAGCATTCTATGTGGTTACCGGGGATCAAACTCAGGACCTTGCGCTTGCAAAGCAGGCGCTGGAACCACTGAGCTAACCCTCCGGCCCACAGATAAAGGACTTTTTGTGAGACTGATGAAAAATATAAGACAAAAGAGAAAATATGAAGTATGACTCTTAGGTTTTTGGCCTGAGTGATATTGCTATTTACTGACCCAAGAAAGAGTTGGAAGTAGCCAATCTGAGGGGAATTTAAAAGTAAATTTTGGGGATAGTTAAGTTTGAAATGCCTACTAGAATTATAAGTGAAGATGTTGAGAAACCCAGCAGTTGAATGTGATTGACGATGAGGACAACAACTTTGAGAATAAGCAAGATATTGACTAATAGTGTCTATAGCTCTGGGCCTGCCAGGGCAGTGATGCTGGCCAGGAGAAGACATGACAAAGGACGGTGGCATGGTGCGACACTCGGAGCCCTGGTAGAGATGCCAGCATCGTGAGGGGATGATGCTGCCATGTCCACGTATAGCCATGTCCTCCACATGGGGACTTATGTGTCGTACTGACAATAAAGAGGCCTTGTTTAGTCACGTGAACAGTTCTCGTAGTACAGATTACACCTGAGTGCTGTGAGAGCAGAGGAAGGAGCCACAGAGACAGCTTGCAAAGGCAAGAATGAGTATTTAATTTCACTCTCTCTGCTTCAATATTGGGTCCACAGTAAGTGTTTGGAAACATTAACTGAAATAATGCACAAATTAATTGCTAGAAAAGCAGCTATGTTGCCGTACTGTCCATTTCACGTCCAGGCCAGAGCACATAGCAGAGTTTCTGCCACGGTTAGTCACATTCAACGATGGAAAGTTCCACACCTGGCAAATGCTCTTGGTAGGCTTTTTCCTTTTTTTTTTTTTTTAACACTTCATAAATTACATGTTTTAACCCAAACCTTTTCTTTTTCCTTAAATGTAGATAAATAGCTTTAATGTTTATTTAGCAAATGGAAAATGTCTGAGCCAATATGTTCCTGGGATACATTGGGTTTTATTGTTTGTCTATTTTCTTCACTGAAAGACACCAACCTTAATCCTTAACAATCCATAAAAAACATATATCTCCTAGTGCCAACCAGAGTGAAAGGACTGGCCAGTTTGAATGTTACTCTATTTTTTCCCCGATTTCAGTTGAGGTATGTTCACTTAAAATTCCTCCTGTACTACAGCCAAATTACAAAAGAAAACAAAGTTAAAAACTGAAGATCTGACTGAATACATGCGAACTTGAATTGATTATGCATTAGGTTTTTGGGGGTTTTTTTTTTTGAGACAGGGTCTCGCTTTGTAGTTTAGGCTGGCCCCAAGTCCACTGTGTAGCCCACAGGCAAGCTTCAAACTCAGCAATCCTCCTGCCTCTGCCTCCCGACTGCTGGAATTACAGGTGTGAGCCACCATGCCTGGCATTGTGGTATGTGGTACTAATTGTTGGTGGGTGTGAGTCACCACAGCCAGTATTGTTATACGTGGTTACCAGGGGTTGAACCAGGGACCTTGCACTTGCCAGGCAGGCGCTGGAACCACTGAGCTAAATCTCTGGCCTTATTCATTAGTTTTTTTTTTTAACTCAAGATTTAAAATTAACTTTGTTCCTGATGTACACCATTCCTGTCCCAATATTGGCATAATTTTTTTTTAAAAAATCAGTGCAACAGATAGGATCAGAATTATGAGCAAGACATTCCCAACTAAGCAATAAATCATTACCACCATCAGGTAGTAAGGAATTGCATATTTATATCCTATGAGGGTAGTTTGTACCAGCAAGCTTTTGAGTGACTGGAATTAAATGGACATTTAAAAAGAAAAATTATCCCATCAAATGGCCAAAACTAACAGGACTATGTAGTTTAAATATTCAGACAAGTACAGTGCAGTGCTCAAGCAAGCCATTGATGTCAGTTCTGGGAAAAGGTATTCAGAGCACTGGAATGAAACAGCTGATGAATTAGACAGAAAGTGCCGTCTGCTCTCGGATTTCTCTGGATAAACAGCAAAAGAGAAAAAAAGCTGCAAAACCAAGTGAAAACTCTAGCCCCACACTTGACATGCAAAATATCAAGATGATATTTGGGAAAGATTAAAATCGTTCCCCAGGCTGTGATGTTTTCCATTCACATAACTCCCACTCTTTTGGATGATGAAAATCACAGATAGTTTCAAAATTCACTTTCTCATTAACCATTTTAGAAGAGGTTTGGGTTAAAAATGACTAAGTCCTGAAGTAAAATTACTCGAGGGAAACACAAGTGGGCATTAAAATGTGGAAAAGCCTTTCAAAGATTCTTGTAGCAGACACAGACACAGTGTCTAAATACTCCAGCTACCTACATCTATGGGAAAATAGGTCTACGGTCTCCCTGAAGGTGATCTGGTTTCATGCCTCACAGAGCACGTTAGAAGATGACAGCAGTATCTAGTCTTAAATTGTCCTAATTGTCTTCTTGGCTTCCCTAAATCATCATCACACAAGGACCAAAATTGGGTTTTTTTTTTTAATAGCCTGTGTAATTGAGTTAAGGGATTTTAAAGAGGACTATTTATAAGCCTCAGGGGAAAAAGTATTCTCTATCTCAGCAGTACAGACTCGGTGTTGTGTTCCATGTTAGGGTCACCAAGGACGAATTCACTGAATTCATCCTTTGTATCATATATTTATACCAGTTTCTTTTTAGAAATCAGGATTTTTAAAATCAGAGACACTGACTTTCTTAGACATGGCATTTAATTTTAAGCAGGTCGAGTAACTGAGATATAGCTGTTACGACTGAAACAATCTGATATACTTCATTACCCACACATAATTTGGAGAGGATAAATCTTGTGGAACTAGTTTCACAATGGGTTTTTATATTAAATAAATAACAGTGAGGAATCTGTTTCTTTTTAAACTTACAATTAAAGAAATTTCCTAGTCAAGGAATATACATTTTCTATCTCTTTCTAATTCTTTTCCTTTATCCCAAGAAGCATCATCTTTTTCTAAGTGCATGTATCATTTCCTCAAAGGATCTTTCTATCTTTCTCTTTTAATTCAACACACAGACACATACATTTCTGCCCTAATCAACTGCAGCCCTTTGGAGTATAATACATGGCATGAAATGATTTTTACAGAAAGAAAATTACATACCCTTTTCTTCTCTCCTTTTGGTCCTGTTGGCAGAAGAATTTTCTTAAATGCTCCAACTGACGGGATGGATTTGGGCAAACAGAGACAAGAGGAGGGGCTGGAAGGAGGTCCTTCACAAATGAACCTCTGTCTGCCTGTCTCTTGCCCAGGACTGACAGACTCCGAGCTCCAGCCAGGACTAGAAGGAGGGGGTGGGTTGGACGGAGACAGGGCTTCCAGAACTGCCCCCTTTGGGATCTTCCAAGCCAGGCAAGATCGAGCTAAACCGTTTTAGAAACAGGGGAATAACTTCTCTGTACGAGAACTTTAGGGAAGCAGACTATTAGAGTAATGAAGTATTCAAATTGAGGGATTTAAAGAGAATGCTCAGTGATTTTAACCCTCAGAGAAATTGGTGTGTGCATGGGGGTGGGGAGGGGAAGGAAGGGGAGGGCGTGGCTGACACTGTTTGGGAAGGCGACTGCACACTTCTTCACCTTCCTCAGTGTGTATTTTTTGTTGTTTTTCTCACCATCTAGATATAACATTTTGGTAGAAAATATATCCCAATGCATATTGCACTCAGTTTCTTACCCAAAGGATCATTATCAGTGGAAAGAAACAACAAATGACTAGAAATGAAATCTTGTCTATATCTCAGAACTAAGGATTTAAAGGACTTTCATTCTATTTTGAACAAACGTTGTACTGGAGCTCCAGCATCTCTTTAGCTATCTTTTGGTTTCATTTCTTAAAACATTAAGACTAGTATTGTGGAAACTAGAAATATTATACTAGAGGAGGAATTATCTAGATGGGGAGTTCAGAAATGTACAGGGTCAGGTTTTTTAACAAAACTGCGGAGGTAAATTTTATTTTCTTAGGCCAGAGATTTAGCTCAGTGATTCTGGCCCCTACCTGGCAAGTGCAAGGTCCCTGGTTCATCCCAGGTCTCCACATACAACAATACCGGGCACGGTGACTCATGCTCACCAGCAATCAGTGCCACATACCACAATGCCTGGCATGGTGGCTCACACCTGTAATCCCAGCACTCGGGAGGCAGAGGCAGGAGGATTGCTGAGTTCCAGGCTTGCCTGGGCTACATAGTGAGCTCAGGACCAGCCTGAACTACAAAGCGAGACCCTGTCAAAAAAAGAAAGAAAGAAAGAAAAAAGTACAGAGGTGAAGGGGAGTGCACCTCTGGGGTTACAGCGGACGATTCAATGAGATAGAAGCAGGGGGTGGAGAACTTTACATGCAGCATTGAAAGTCTGACATTTTATTCTTTTTTTTTTCTTTTTGTGACTCCATGGATCAAACTCAGGACCTTGCACTTGTGAAGCAAGCGTGGTGCCATGAGCCACATCCCCGGCAGACATTTTACCCTTAAAGTGACTAGAAAGATGATAAGAACATACACATAATGGAAAAGAATAAAGCTCCTGGCCTCAGTGTGAAGGAAGGAAGGTGTGAGGGGAGAGGGCCCACAAACAGGTGAAGGAGAGATTTTGGCAGTAATGTAGATGGGAAGAAAATTCGGAGGCAAAACTACAGGTGCTTGATGACCAGCGAGGCCAAGGGCGGCATCCATGGCACACACTCCCCACGGACACCTAGGGCCTCTTGACCCCTGAGCAGTCTCCCCAGCAGCCAAGCATCGGATAACAGTTATCTTCTCTAAACTAAAACCTCAGTAGTCAAGTTTAATTGAGGTATTGGCGCTTTGCACTAAGTAAGTGGGTTTGTTGCAGTTTGGGCGCTTAGTCTCTAAAAGGAGACTTGACCAACTTTCCCACGCTTGAGACTTTCGTAGATGCTGCTGCTGTTCATCTCGAGAAGGGATACAAAAGAAAGAGCTGTTATTCAAAAAGGAAAAACAGTACAAAAGGTTTGCTAGAGCAAAAGTAAGAAGAGAGAATTTAGTTGATCAGTGATGAATTTAAGGAGACCTTGACGCAATGGAAAATGTTTAGGGAGGAACTGGTTAAACGGACCTGGAGCTCAGTAAAAAGTCTTGTCTAGAGATTTAAAACTCGTTAACTAATCAACTAAGTACCAGATAATGTCAATTAAGCAACTAACAGAATTATTCAATTAAATGATGGCAGAACCCATAGCTATGCCTCTTAGGGTTACTGTGCTCTTATGGTTTGCAGCCTTCTGTTGACAAGTCTGAGCTCATTTATGCCTCCTTGTCACCTTCTGAAGTAGGAACTATTATTCTACTTAAATGAGGAAAAATCGGAGGTATTGGGCAACCTGTCCAAGATCACATGCACATCCAGAAAAAAGGCAAGACCAGTGTGATCCTAGTGTCTTTGTTTTTCACAGTTACGCTGTACCACCTCTCAGGATACATTGTAGAGAAGAGACAAAGGTTGAATCAGAATCTTTGGCGTCACCAATGTTTAGGGGATGACTACCTAGCTGGGGAGGAGGGTAAGGAGTACCCAGAGAAGTAGTGGAAAGGCTAGAAGAAAGTTGTCATGGAAATCAAAAGGAGAATGAAGGTGAGCAGGAGGCCCTTGATGGCAGTTTGGGGGAAGCCACATGCGCCTTCACTGGGGAAGCAGGATGAGCCTACTATGAGCTCAGCAAAACCAGAGATGTTTACAGCCCTGAGAGCGATCAGGTCTCTGCCCGGTCTCCACTTTGCTGAAGCTGGAGCAAGTGGCGTGGACTTGACAGAAAAAGAGACATAGATGTGTAACTGACTGTGTACTTCGTTGCGTCTTAATGAACAAGTTTCCCATGGTCCTTACTAAAGATTGCATCATAGATGAGGCTAACATTTTAGTATGATTTAAATATGTGGAAATGTGTAGTATGAGGATGACAGCAGGAGTTAGCCTTCCTTCCTTCTTCTGTCCACATTATTTAACTCCCATAGACCTAGGCCAGAAATATGACGTCAAGCCAAATGGATATCACCAACAGGTACATCCTTTCTTCCTTCTTTGTCTTACTCTTACTTTCCTGTGCTTCTAATTTGTTTTCATTACCCATTGCCACTGTGTAGTCCTCTTGTTTGTGAGTTGACATTTTCATGTTTAACTATACACAAATCCACACAGTGTGTTTAGCAATGTGTTTCTCGCACGTGGGTCCAAGTAGCACACACACAGCGGCCCTTGGGGATGGTCCTGTCGTCTCTGGATCACGTTGTGAGTCACCTAGGAGTGTGTTCCCTGGAAGAGACCCTGGCTTCCTGGTCTCTAGTGTTGTCAACCATTTATCTACTATTTATTATTAGCTGGACTTCCCATTCTTCCGGGGGAGAATTATTAAGCATCATTGAATTTTAAAAAGCTCGCTGTTCTTTATCTTGATGTCAGTTACACAGAGTTGTCCATTTTGAGAAGCAATCGAATTAGAACTGAAAAGGCCCATAGCAGGAGAGTCTCTCCCAGGAGCTTAATTTGGGGTTCAAATCAGAAGCCACCATTTCTTGTCTCATGTACAGTTCTTTACAGCATTTTTGTTTTCTCTGCTAATGGGCCATTACTGAGACCTCTGGTTAAACCTTGCTTTGTGCTGCTCTGAAGTCTATCTGTCTGTTTGAGATGGCATTCAGGACCTCCCAAAGTGAACATCTAAAGGACCATCAAACACATTTTAAATAAGATCATCAAAATACACCATCTAGAATTTTAGAGTATATATCCAGCTTTGTCTTATGTAACAGCATGTGTCTGTCTGCTGTTTTATTCTCATACATACATCTTATCATTTTTAGATGAAGCCAGGTTTGTTACAATAGAAAACCCAAAACCTGTCATGTAGAACTTAAACCATGGTATCCAAAATTCTGATATTAAAGCTGAAATCTACTTAGAATTTCCTTCAAAAAAAAACAAAAATCGTTCCAGCCAGATGAAATCTCGAGGAATATTTAGATATAAGTAATTTCAGACATCAGAAATCTTAAGCATGTAAAAAAAAAAAGGGGCGGACCTATATAAATTCTTCTGCAGTTTCCACCCGGGGGGCTCATGCCTATGCCCTGAAGTAGAATCTGCCGCTCCCCCGTGCTGCGGCTGACCCTTTCCTCTCGTGTCCCTCAGCCTGACGTCCTCCTGGAGCCGCAGAGGCGGGCCGTGGAGGGAAGAGCAGCTGCTGCCTTCAGACTTCACAGAACAGATCCTCCCCCGAGCGGGTAGAGCTTGGTCGATGTGTCTAACAACAGGAATTTCAGAATAATTACACAAATTGGAAGCTAATCCACAATCTCTTTGTTGAAATCATAATGAGCTACAGGAAAAAAATTACCTTTCAAAACTACCCTTTACTCTTTCGTCAGTTAAAAAGAAATAAGGTGTTGCATTAACTGAACTATTTTTGAATTCTGTAAGCATTTTCTTTCTGATTAAAACTATTCAAACGTTTCCCTTAAGGTTTCCACTGAGACCGGAACAGTTTTTGCTGAGAATGGCTTTTGCAACTGGGTTGAACAACACAAGCTCTGTTACCCAAACTTAGCTTTATGCCACTGAGGTCACACTTACGAAAACAGACTGTACCGAGGAGTCTGCAGCGAGCCCTTGGACAGAAAAGCAGAATTACCAAGCAGCTGGTAGGGCAAGATGTTGAAGCCTGCATTCTACAACTACGGGAGGAGAAACGCTTTCCGGGGAGTCTGTACTGAAATGCAGATTCAATCTTGTGTAGTATCGGGAACTGCCAGGCTGCCCAGGTGGAAGCTGTGGCGGGCAGCCCAGGAAGAGGCACCTTAGCTCAAAGACCGGAGTCCTCATGGCAAGCACAGAGGCAGGAACCCTCTCTTACCTGACGCTCCCGGGAGTGATGGGCTTTTCCGTGGAGCCTGGACACGGAGGCCTCGAGCACCAGAGTGACGTGATGTTTGAGCACTGTGGAGACCAAGCGCGAGAAGCGAAGATCAGCAGAGAAGTGTGGAGAGGAGAGCGGTCCCGCTCTAGGGCTCTGCGGAGTGTTTAGAATGAAGGGTAACACTAAACGCGGAAATAAACTGCAGCAGGAGACATGGCACAAAAGGAAGAGAATCTCATTAGTTTCCTGGTGTGGCTACTGAATTCTACTACAAGCCCTCAGTTTTCTCTTTATAAAATAAGGGGTTTAGTGAGTTTTTCCAATTTCTTTTTAAATTGACTTTATCACTACATTTTATACATACATTATGATCACATTCAACATTGAGAATTTGTACCTGTATGTGACACATCTTTTTTCTTAATTTTTATCTTTATCGGTACATTGTATATACACATTATGATCACACTCAATATTGGGAACTTGCACCAGTACGTGACACGATTTTATTCTCATATTTTTCCCATTCCCCTACCCCACAAACCCCCACTCTTAAATACATAAGCTGTGTTTCCCTTTTTTTTATTACCATCGCATTTTTTCTTCACCCCTCATTAAGCACTCCTCCACCCACATTTCCCCTTGAATATTTTCTGTTTCACAATATCATCATACATTCTAGAACTCGTTAACATCTGCAGCTTCTCATACCAGAGGACACATCTTGCCTTTAATTTTTCCCATTTCTCCTGCCCTCCCTGTCACCCCACCCCCTATATACGTTAGCTTTGTGTTGTTTTTTTTTTTTTACTATGAAGTTTTTTCTTTCCCTTCTTTACTTTCCCCTACCAATCCTTTCCCTTTTCCTTTTGCACACTGTACTCAATAACTTTTTTAAAATAAACTTTACTTTAGAATAGTTTTGCCAGGTGTTCTGGCTCATGCCTGTAATCCCAGCACTTGAGAGGCAGAGGCGGCTTCCTGGAGACATTTTCTCTATGTCTATAGAGACATTTTCTCTATGCCCTATATACAATTTCCTTTTAACTAAATTCTTACATTATGTGGTACATTAGTTATAATCAAAGAATTACTATTGAAATACCATTATGATTAACAAATACCCACATTTTACTCGTTTTTACTTAGTTTTTTTTTTTTCTTTGAGACAGGGTCTCGCTTTGTAGTTCAGGCTGACTCTGAGCTCACTATGTAGTCCAGGCAAGCCTCGAACTCAGCAATCCTCCTGCCTCTGCCTCCCAAGTGCTGGGATGACAGGCGTGAGCCACCACGCCCGGCACTGTGGTAAGTGGTATTAATTGCTGGTGGGCGTGAGTCTGTACTGAGCTCACTGGCCCTGAGCTCACTATGTAGCCCAGGCAAGCCTCGAACTCAGCAATCCTCCAACTCTGCCTCCCGAGTGCTGAGATTACAGGTGTGAGCCACCATGCCCAGCGTTTTCACTTAGTTTTTAGCTAATATCTTTTTCTGCATGAGGTCCCTTCCCAGGTACCAGATGGGGCTGTCACATTAGCTGTGACTGTTTCTCAAACTTTCTTTCATTAGGATCCTGACAGTTTTGAATTATACTGACCAAGCACTTTGAAGAATGTCTCAAAACTGAGATTTGTTTAATATTTGTCTTATTATTTTGGGGCTCTAATGTGGGGCCAGACCTATGAGAGGCAGGGGTTCTACCACTGAGCTACCCTCCCAGCTCTAATATTTGTTTTAACTAAATTTGGCTTATGTACTCTTGAAAAGAATGTCACAGCGCTTAAGGGTTGCGATTGCTATCATAATACACCCTTCGTGTGCATTCACGTCAGGTATGTGCTGTGAACGTGGCTTATTGCCGTTGTCAATTTTAATGAGGTAGTTTTCATAGGTTCCTCCACTGCACCTTTACTCCCCCCCCTTTCCTTACTACACTCTTTCAAAGGAAGCCCTTATGCAGAGTCCACACCTAAGAGTAGGGAATTACGCTCTACTTCCTTGAGGGACGGTAGCCATATTAGTTTTTGTAGAATTCCTCTGCACAGGAGATTTGTCCATTCGCCCTCATTTATTTACTTGCAGTGGTCTATACTCACGTGTATCTCTTTTTTACTTTGGTTTATAATCCATTGCTAACTGCTACCCCCAAACTTGTTGTTCAAGTTGTGTCAGCTTTGGCCATCAAGAGCCCTTTCACTTGCCTCCCATGTCTCCTGTCACAACCCCTCAACAGGTTGTGTTCTTTTTGTTTCATGTTTGTCGCTGACCTTGAGCATCGTGTTGCTTTTTGCCACTCTAAGGTACTCCAGGCTCATCTTGTGTATTTCCGGTTTCACTCCTAGAATCAGCCATTCTTCCAAGGAGCCCTCGCTCCTCTCACTGGAGGATGGATCTCGTACTAAGATCTGGGTACAAGGTGTGCTCACTGCTACTGATTTGTCACAGCTTCTAGGCCCTCTCAGTTGACAGAGCAAGGAAATGTATGTGGCTGCACTAACCTGCGCATATACATTCACATATAAATAGTTCTCTGTGTGGCCATCTGTGTGTCTGCCCACCTAGATGTGAGGCTGTACTGACATTCCTGCTCTGAGACATTGCTGTGCGGGTCACCCCAGGCTTCCCCCTTGGCTTACCTGAAGCCTTCCCGCCCTGGGCTTCTCAATAGAAACCGATCCATCTTCTGCCATTTATTTAACCATTCCATTTCAGTGTATCAGTATAGCAGTGTCAGGGTTATTAGCCCCTACCTCATGGCCTACAGTTGTGTCAACTAGGGTGCGTGCTTATACACAGTGCTTTTTCTTTTAGCTTTATAAGCTTTGCTTAGGTATACACTTATACATGTAAATGAGGTAGTTTCACACTTTTATAATATAGTTAAATTTTTTTTTTTTGAAACAGGGTCTCGCTTTGTAGTTCAGGCTGGCTCTGAGCTCACTATGTAGCCCAGGCAAACCTCGAACTCAGCAATCCTCCTGTCTCTGCCTCCCGAGTGCTGGGATTACAGGCGTGCGCCACCACGCCCGGCACTGTGGTATGTGGTATTGATGGTTGGTGGGCGTGAGTCTCCATGCCCAGCATTGTATGTGGTTACCGGGGACTGAACTCAGGACCATGCCCTTGCGAGGCAGGCACTGGAACCACTGAGCTAACCCTCCGGCCTATAGTTAGATTTTTTTGTTGTTGTTTTCTGTGCACTATCTGGCACACCTCCATCTCCTAAATGCTAGTTTTAAATTTGCACACATTAAGGTCTGGTCTTTGTGCTCAGAGTCTGTGGGTTTTGACAGACGCATAAGGGGATATACACACCATTATACTATGATATAGAGGAGCTTGCTGCTATCTGCATCTCCTCCACCCCCCTTCCCCCCTCTGCCCCAACCTCCTGCCAGGCCCTGATCGTTTATGTCTCTATAGCTCCACCTTTCCTAGACTGCTTTAGGCCTCTGTCACCTAGGCTCATGTGTTTAAGAGTCACCCATATATTTTCACAGATAATTTATTCCTTTCCATGACTGAATAATATTTCATTGTGTAGATGGTTTGTTCATACATTCATCTGTTAAGGAAATGGTGATTGTTTACTTTTTTTGGTTAAGAATAGAGATGTGTGCTACAATTTAGATCTGAAATATCTCCCAAAGGTCTGTGTGTTAAAGGCTTGATCTCCAGTGTGTACTATACAAATTCATTTTTCAGGTGGATTAAAATTGTCGATTTGGAGTCATTTGGCTTGATATGGCTTCTTAAATACAGCTATTTAAAAATAACAAACACATTCATATAACACATTTGTTCAAAATCTGACTGCATTTTGTACAAAAGTACAAAGAACTTGGGCCGGAGGGAGGGTTAGCTCAGTGGTTCCGGCGCCTGCCTCGCAAACACAAGGTCCTGAGTTTGATCCCTGGTTACCACATATACTGCTGGGCGTGGAGACACGCCCACCAACAATCAACACCGCATACCACAATGTCGGACGTGGTGGCTCACGCCTGTAATCCCAGCACTCGGGAGGCAGAGACAGGAGGATTGCTGAGTTCGCGGCGGCTTGCCTGGGCACCATAGTGACCTCAGAGCCAGCCTGAACTACAAAGCGAGACCCTGTCTCAAAAAGCAAAAAAAAAAAAAAAAAGTACAAAGAACTCATAACTACCTTATGGAATAAGAAAACTTTAAATAGAGGGCAATGTAGCATTATTTATATTTAATGTTCTTTGAAATTTGTGCAGACCTGTGGTCTTACACATTGCAAAGAGGGAAAATTTCTGGTGTTCAATTAGCTAAAGAATTGAACACTTCATGTTTTCTCCCTGATAACACATTAAAATTACAATCTGATAGCCCAAAGGAAAGCATGCTCAGCTGGACATAACAAACACAATAGCATGTTAGATAACCACAGCTAGCCCTCTTTGTGGGCACATATGTAGAAAGGACATGTGAAAATGCACAGAGATAGGAAAGAATGGGGATATTTCCCTGGATGTTTTATCTCTAGACACATGACTTGTATGACAGGTAGCATAACACTTAAAATACAGTCTATTCTGGAGGGTGTGGTATGTGTTATAGAGTAAAAATATGTCTACTCCTGGGACCAGGCTTTGTGTCTTGGGTCCCAGGGATTTGAGTTTAAGGGAATTTAGGAGAGAACTCCTGAGAATCTAACTCTCTTTGATTCATTAGATACTCTACATGTATTGTGTCCTCTCTCTCTCTCTCTCTTTGGCTCTCCTTTTTTCATTTTCTTTCCCTTTTTGTGATGTTGGCAATAAATCCAGGCCCTTGTATAGATGCCCTATGACTGAGCTCAACTGTAGGCCATCATGTCCCTTTTTAAATTTTTTTATTTCACATTTTATATTAGTATATGCATATGATATATAATGTCCACACTCCTTGCATGGAGCTGGGATATGTACACATCTTAATTTCTCTTTTTATCCTCTTTTATTCCCCCCCTCTCCCATCTCATGTCCTACTTCTTCTTTGAGAAAGATCTGTCCCCCTACTTCCTATTCTTTTTTTTTTTTTTTTTTTTTTTGAGGCAGGGTCTCACTTTGTAGTTCAGGCTGGCCCTGAGCTCACTATGTAGCCTAGGCAAGCCTCGAACTCAGCAACCCTCCTTCCTGTGCCTCCCAAATTCTGGGATTAGAGGTGTGAGCCACCAGGCCCAGCATTGTGGGGTGTGGTACGGATTGCTGGTGGGTGTGAGTCACCACACCCACTATCATATCATTGTATGTGGTTACCAGGATTGAACCAGGGACCTTGTGCTTGCTAGGCAGGTGGCGGAACCACTGAGCTAAATCTCCGGCCCTACTTCCTATTCTTAATTTTTATATTGCTTTTTTATACTTGGGGTTTCTCACACAAGAGAACTAAGTGATATGTAAGCTTGTGTGTCTGATTTACTTCACTTAGCATCATGGTCTGCAGACACAGCCGCTTGTCTACAAATGACTCAAGTTGATCTTTCTTCATGTCAGAGTGAATAAATACACATTTTCTTTTTCCATTTATTGTTTGATGGACATATAGGCTGCTTCAACATTTAGCTGTGTTTACTTGTGTTTCCACAGACATGAACACTCATGCATTACTCTTCTACAGTGCCTTCAACACTTCTGGGATGATGCTGAGGAGAATGGCTGAGGCAGATGAAATAGCTAGTGTAGGACTTTTAAGGAATTTAAGGAATCTTTACACTCCTTTCCATGCTGGTTGTACTGGTTCATATTCCCGCCAACAGTGTGGAAGGTTTCATTTATCTCCTGCAGCTTCTCCAGCATTTGTTCTTACTTGGTTTCTTGATGATGGCCACTTTTTCTGGGGTAAGATGGAGTCTCAGTTTTGTTTTTATTTGCTTTTCACAACTGGCCAGAGATGTTGAACATCCCATCATCTATTCATTGGTCATTTGTACCTGTTCTGTGAAGCATCTGTTCATTTTATCTGCCCCAACAAAGCAGGAGGTAGCACCAATCCCAGATCTGAAGTTAAAGTTACTGTGGAAAAAACCATGTGGTAGCGGTACAAAAACAGACATAAGGATCAATGAAACAAGGTGGAGGGCACAGAAAAAACCTCAGGTACATTCAACTACTTGATCTTTTTGTTTGTTTGTTTGTTTTGAGACAGGGTTTTGCTTTGTAGTTCAGGCTGGCCCTGAGCTCACTATGTAGCCCAGGCAAGCCTCAAACTCAACAGTCCTCCTGCCTCTGCCTCCTGAGTGCTGTGATTGCAGGCGTGAGCCACCACACGTGGCACTGTGGTATGTGGTACTGACTGCTGGCGGGCGTGAGTTATGCCCAGTATTGTTGTATGTGATCACCAGGGATTGAACTCAGGACTTTGTGCTTGCTAGGCAGGTGCTGGAACCACTGAGCTAAATCTCTGGTCCTCAACTACTTGATTTTTAACAAAGGGTCAAAAAACATACACTGGAAGAAAGATGATCTCTTTAATAAATGGCATAGGAAAACTGGCTATCCACATATGGAGGATAGAATCTGGACTGATAGCTCTCATAGCATTCTAATTACAGCCAAAATGGGTCAAAGAACCAAGTGTTAAAACAGCAAACACACAACCTGCTGGAAGACAAAACAGGTAAAACTCTTGAGGCTGTAGGCAAAGGAAAGGACTTTCTGAATTTGATTGTGCAAGAACCAACAAATAGGATCATATCAAGCTAAAAAGCTTCTACACAGAGAAAGAAGCAACAAATAGAGTGACAAGATAACCTTTAGAATGGGAAAAAATATTTGCTATCATTTCCTCAGAGCGAGGACTCTATATCCATTTTAAAATACAAAATTGTAACAGAAAAATCTCCCTTCTACATCTTTCATCACTCCTTCCCCATTAGTTGCCTTCAATATCAGAGAATCTCTCTCCCTACACCTTTCTTTCTCACCCCTATGTACCATAGATTCCCATATTTTATTTACCTCTCACATAAGAAGAAATCTAACAAGTAACCGGTGTCAAACTTTTATGTAACCAATTAGCTTAAAGTGTTCTAACCTCCCAGAAATATCCAACAGCCTCTGTCTTCTCTCCCTCTGAGATTTGACTGAATTGGAACTTTCTAAAGGACAGAGATGGATCCGGCTAACATTCCCCCCCCCCCAAAAAAAGAAGTTTGGTTCCATGAGACTCTGTGCCAGGCCTCAAGATCTGTGGGGCACGGCTTGTTCTGGGCACTGTGTGTGGCTGTGGTCTGAGGGCAGTTCTACCTGGGCACCTTGGCACAGTGGGCATGCCTAGGGAACAGTGGCTGATTGTACGAGTCTGCTAAGCTGCTGTCTTGGGCATCAGTGCCGCCGTGCTGCCTGCTGCTGGCCCGGGGCTCTCCGGTGACAGGGACGCCCTTGCAGCGCAGACTTGCTGGAGCCTTTCAGGACTGAACAGCAGCGCCTTGTAGACGCTACAGGACCATAGATGCGAAAGACAGCTCAGCAGTAGAGCACTGCTTACAGGAAGCGCATCTTGAATTCAGGCCACAGCACCACAAAAAAATAAAAACAACAAGGCCCAGTACCTCCCACCGGACTGTTCATTCCTGTCCACGTGAAACATTGAAAACAGACTACTCTGTTTGGACGAAGTAAGTTCCCAGAATTCCTGGGTCAATTTGGAGGATGAGGAACCCTTTAGAAAATGATACTGAACTACCCACACTACGGGGGACTGGAGGCTTGAGCAAAAGCAGAAGTGAAAGGAGATGTTCAAATTTTGAGTCCAGGCAGATAATATTTAATAGTCCAGTTCAGCTGGAAGCTCTAAGAGCTACAGTGGTTGTCAAATTTGTTTGACGCAGAATTTTTTTGTTTTGTTTTGTTTTTTCTGTAGTGGTGGGGATTAAACCTAGGACTTTGCCCTTTACCCCTGAGCTACCAGTCCCAGAACATTTCAGAAAACCCTAAATGTCTAAAGGGGTTGGATTCCCAGCACCACTTGGGAAATACTCAAATGACGGAACCCTAGCCTGGCAGTAACCGTTGAGTGAATACCTTCCTGAGAGGTCACTGTTTTGACAGAGTGATTAAAAATCCAACAGCTGTCATTACTTGTTTGTATTGTTTTGTTTTGTACCTTGCGGCTCCGGGGCAGGAAGTGTGAGGAGAGGAATGAGTGGGAATTTTGGCTCAGTTTGGTAAATGCATCTGCAGAAGCAAATGGCGAGGTGCACCTCATTTGTAAATCAAGGGACACCCATCTGTTTTCCAAATCCACCCGGACTGGAGCGTAGCATGAGTGGCGACCTCCAGCCACAGCAGCTGAATCACAGCCCCCTCTTCATACACTGACCAACCCAAAGTGATGCCCGCGTGCAACAGGGGTGGGGCTGGACACATTTTATAAATACGGCCTGTATTTCTGTTAATCAACATAGAAATAACCACTTTTAAACATTTCTGTTCTTTCCTCAATACATCCAACTGAGCTGAATATAATGAAATGACAGTATAATATAACTTGTAAGGGAAAATGTGTATCAAATCATTGTCATTTTTCATCATAATAATTTAAAAATTGTTACTGGCTTTTAGAAATTACTGGGAGAAGCCAAGTCACACACCTTTAATCCGTTTCCATCCCTTGTTTCCATAGCTCATCAGACCCCCACAGCCATAACGACGCAGCGGATGGATCGCAAAGAGCTTTTCAGCGAGCTTGGGGCTGGTGCAGCGGTGACACCTGCAGTACGTAATTTCTCAGCCACATGGTGTGGGCCCTGCAACACGATCATGCCTTCCTCTCATTCCCTGTCTGAAAAAAAAATTCCAACATGCTATTCCTTGAAGTAGGCATGGGTGACTGTCAGGGCATCACTGCAGGCTGAGAAGTCAGATGCATGCCAACTGTCCAGGGCTCTAAAGAGTGTGAAAAGGTGTGTGAATTTTCTGGGGCTAAAAAAGAGATGCTTGAAACCAGCATTCATGAATCCTTGTTTTTTGAGGAACATAACCAGCATCAGTTGTTTAAAAATTTAATTTGTTTCATTTATGAAGAGTATGATGTAGAGAAACTATATCTAACTTCCACCTGCTTATAAATGACAATAAAATATTGGTTCTACCCTTTAAAAAGAAAAAGAAATTACTGATGGAGTCTTTTGATAACTTTTCTAAACTACATTCTGTCTCTGGACTACAGTTTTATAATAGAAACTCCAGCAAACATTTCTTGTGACTTCTCTACCACACTCTGTCATTGGGTCCGGGACCAAGCATCTGTTGTAGTAAGAAGGGACTGGACAGACTGCTGGACAGACCCCATGTCCTGGCTGCTAACCCTCCCACCTCATCAATGGCACTGCCGGCCGCACAGCCCGTCCCACAGCTGCCGCCTGCCCGGGCTTCCTGGGCAGCAGTGTGATCTACCCTCGGTCTGCCCATCTCAAGCCCCAGTGTCCCGGTGCGACAGTCCCACGCATGACGCCCTTGTGGCCACTGGATGATTCTGTGGGTGGCGTGTGTTTGAGCCTGACATATTTACCAGCCCTCCGAGTAGCATTTCTATGTTTTAACACATGGGAACGTCCGTGCAGGGTGGACACGAACATCACCCTGGTGGCCCTGAGGCTCCGAGTGGCTCAGAACATCTCAGATCACTTCCCAGTTGGTAGAGCAGCGGTGAGTGCACTTTTCTTGCGCCTCATGATTTCTACCATCTCTTCTTGTGTCTTTCTCTCCCATGAAGTGGCTCTGGTGTTTGTGTTGATTCCTGGGAGCAGCGGCTGGTTTTGCTTCACCTCTCCGAGTCAGGCTAGGGCTGTTGTCCTTGGTGATGGTCCATCTCTGAGCTGAAGCAGGAGAAAATCCTCTCGTGGGCAGGGGAGGCCTGTGTTTGCCCGGCCAAAGCTGCTGCTTGTTTTGTGATTTACTCCTTACTACAAATCCATGTCTCCGGATGACCCTCAAAAGGGATGACCCCCTATTTCCTGTTTCCTCTCTCAGTTCACTGCTTACTGGGTCAATCCTGTTCATTCTGACACCTTGTGCCCTGAGTGGCATTTTACCTGTAGCATCTTCAGAGCTTAAGAAGAGGCCTTTGAGGTCTAGTGACTTGAGAGGCACTTTCTCAATCCAACCGGACACCAGAAGCACCCATTTAGTGGTACCAAGGCACGAAGCCTCAAACAGGTGCATTGGACTTGTATTTAGGGTTGGGAATCTTTAGCTTAGGCCGCTAAGGCGTACTCAGTCTTCTCTCTGTCACACACACCGCTAGACTGATGCAGCGGGATTCACTTTTAAGAAATTCATATGCAGCGTAGGTTTCTCTGTCGGGGCTCCTGCCCCTCTGTGAGCCCCTCAGACGGACAGGGACGCTCAACTTCCTTGGGGTTGATTCCACAAGTTGCATTTGAAAATGAGAGAGGGGGAGGGGGAGAGGGAGAGGGAGGGCCTGACATCATAAGGAAACCACTTTTACTTGCTCCATTTCCTGCAACCACAGCTGGCAAAATGGCTAGGACAAGATGTATTCAATTCAAGTCGAAGCAGGGTTACTAGGAGAAGCAGATGGCCCACCTAAGGTGAAAAAATGACTTTCTTGTGGGGAAAGGCCGGCGCTCGGTTCACCTCTTCTCTGGGAAGGCGGGACCGTGTGGAAGCAAAACAAATAAGACATTATAAATGCATTCCACGGCTGAGCGAAGTAACCGCCCCAGGCGTCGTCCCGCCCCGGGCCGGCTGGGGGAGCCTGTCAGGCAGGCAGTAAAGCCCGCCCAGGCCTTGAACAAGCGATTCCGCTGGAAGAACTAACAGGAATGAACCCACGGCTGAGTAGGCCAACCATCAGAGACCCTCCGTGAGGGTTGGTAAGAAAGATCTGAAAAGATGAGGGAGCTTCAGCGTGGAGCAAAGCAACGAGAGTCGGCTCCGTATGAGAACTGAGAGTCTCGTGGGTAGAAGCTCAAGCGCTAGATGATGGGAGTTTAAGGAAGGGCGATCAGCAAGCAAGAAGCTCTCGCCGATTATCCAACTCTTTTCCAATGAAAGAGACACTTTTCCAGGCAAAGTTTAGATCACCTGGGAAGCACATTTCGCTTAGAAAGCTTTTCCCGTCGCTGGGTGGCACATTTCTTAAATTTACTCAATTCTTTTGTCTGAACCCCTGGACACAGGCAATATTCTGCTTAATAATTTGGTCTCTCCGGCACCTTGCTAATGCCAGGATGTATCTTCAACTAAGGGAAGAAGTTTGGAGCTCACTGGGAAGGGTAGTCTTCGCCTGTTACAAAGAAACAAATACATGGTGTCTCAATGTCTGATGTTTGGTTAGCGTGAGTTGGACCCACAACCTAATCACCCAGAACCACGGACAGGATCTCCTCTCTGGGCCTGTCGAGCCGAGTGTGGGACGTCAGGGGCTGTCACTCTCCTCCACGTCGCCGCCCTGTGAGGTTCCGCCGGGGCAGCCCAGGCCTCCTTCCCTTCTCCCGTGCCTCTCTAAACGCACCACACAACCCGGAAAGTCCTCTCCCTTCCGGCTTCCTTCAAAATCAGCAGAAGACAGCCCCAAGTTGTCTCACAATTCATTCCGTGTCTTCTGACCCTGAGTTTAGGGAACCAGTTACATTTTAGACGTCGTGACCGGTACGGTGCCCCTGCGACAGCCTCTTCCGCCCTCCCCCTCTCCCGAGGGCACGCTGCGGATTGTCCGCAGAGCGCACTCGTCCCGGGCAGGGGCAGGACAGGAGGGCCCTGCTCCAGCCCCGTTCCTACCAGGGCCCCTTCGCGCCCTGCTCCTGCAACCTGAAAAAGGAATGACTCGGATTAAATGAATAAAACGGAAGGGGCTTTCATCCACAAAAGCAGAACTGGAACTGGAAATCGTATTTTCCGGTCAGCTGTGTTCATAGGAAGCATGGGTGTGTGCACAAATCTGCCCTGGTCTGGACCGAGCCAGAGGATGGCCTCTTCATTCTTGGTTTTTATAAAACAGGCACAGGAAAACTTGGCTGTCCTTGCCTGGTTGCCATCTTCGTGGCATACGCGGCTGGCACTGGGCGCTGCTCAGTGGATACTGTACACTTGCTCGTCTGAAGCATTTATTCACTGGCAGCACAGGGACCTGTAAGCCAGAAAGGAATGGAAGCAGCACTGACTCTCCTGCCAGCCAGGAATCTCAGCGATTTTCCTTCACTCCTTGGAAAGAGCACATCATCTTCCCTTTGCTTGCAAAATAGCAACATTAATATTGCATATTAATTTTTCCCTCTGACTTGAGGAGTTGGCAGAAGGAGTAATAATGGTGACTATTCTGTTCTTTTAAAGCAGTCACTTCATAAATAAAATAGTAGATGCATTCACTGCAACCGAGATTTATGAAGGTTTTGTGAGGTGGTAAAACGGGGTTTGCAATCCAGGATGTTTATTGCCCTCAAGGCTGTGGCTAATCGCTGGTGAAGCAAGGGTGCAGCCGGGTGGAGGCTGACTCATCAGGACAGAGCGGCGTTGTGTAACTCCTTCCTCTGAATGTTTGTGGACCAGTCGTACCCCGAGTCTTAAGTTGCACACCAGTCTAGTGGACTTTAGGAGAGTTCAGAAGGTTTCGCCGAGAGCGGCCACGGGTGACGGTGGCCTTTGTTTCTGTCTCTGGACTGGCACTGGGCTTCGTCGACAGGTTCACACGAGGACATCAGAGCCTTTTCCTTACAGGGAAACGGAGTTGGTATTTGCTGCCTGCTCTTGCCCCCTTGCCTTCATGGCCCGTAGCAGACTGTGATGTAGGGACTATGGATGAGACAGACTTAGAGAAATGAAATAATTTGCTCCGGGTAACAAAACCTTAGTTCTCTTCTGGCCAGTTTTATCTAGAAGCCAGGTGCTGACTCTGTGGAGCTGGAGTGTAGAATCTAAATGAAGGCCTGACACAGAATGGGCTAAAGAAATACCGCAAAATTTTAAACCAGCACCAATGAAATCATGAGCAGAAAGAAAAAGTGGCTTTTGTTGTTGTTGTTGAGAAAATTCAGGTCACCCCAGCCTGTCAGAGTCACAGCTGACTCCATAGTTAACCTGCAGCCTCATAAAACATGAGCTAAGCTGCCCTGGCCGGGTTCAAACTTGTGATCCTCCTGCCTCGGCCTCCCAGGGTGCCAAGATCACAGGGGACACACCGCCGTGCCGGACTGGGCCCTGGGCAAGACCGGCCGTCGTCTTGGGGACCTCCATGCTCTCCCAGCACACAAATCTCCAGGAGGCCCACGCTCCCTTTCTCAGCGTGAGGAGCGGTGCAGAACGAGGGGGCAGCAGCACAGTGCTGTCCCTGCACCCCGCTTTTGCTCAGCGGCCTGTCATCTGGGAGCCACTTTGCAGAACGAACCGCCCCACGCAAGTCCCTTTAAAGAGTCATCAGGTTCTAGAGATCCTCCTGCAGCAGCGGTCACACCTCTGCGCTCGCCGCGCCGCACCCAAGGCCAGTGCAGACTCTGGTTTTCTGGAAAAATCCCCTAAGCAGTTTTTCCATAGCAGACACGCTTAGGTCCCATCGCACAGCTGGTCAATGTGCTGTCGAAAAGTACGACTCTGATTGCTTCGTACTCTGCTCAAAAAAGACAGGCTTCCAAATCTCAGAAATCAAACCTCAGAAATTGGGGTGTTCCACCAGGCATGTGCACCCCGCCTTTCCGAGTGGGAGGTCCTGTACCAGAGTGCTCATTTTATGATCTTGGATGCCATTTCTTGAGAATAGTGGTTTCTGAGGAACTATGCAAATATTCATAACAATATTTAGTTTAAAAAAACCCCAAAAACAAAAAACCTAGCCCAGAACTCTCCGGTTTCGCCACCTTTGAAAAAAAAAAACTTAGTCGGTTCCCAGTAATTTGTTTTCTAGCGCCACCTGGTGTTAAAACTAAACAGCAACTCTAGAGAAAACCTACAATTCGTTTGATTCGAAACTGAGGACGTTCAGCCCTGGAAGGTAATTTGGAGGTTAGCTAGACAGCCGTCCCAAGTTATAGATTAGTAACTTTTGCAGGACCTAGAGTCATACCTCATTCCATACTTCTTAAAATTCAAAGTCCCTCAATTTTCCAACATGTCCCCGTTGTGTTCTAAGCCTGCAAAGGAGCTGGGCCAGGGTGGGGCCGCCTTTGGAAGACGATCTTTGTGCATATTCCTGTCACAGGTGCACAGAGTACAACTCAGAGACCTGCAACCTATCATTATATTATTCATTACATTATTCAATTACTCATTCACTCTTTGGCTTTGCTGTAATGCTTTCTTTCTGGGGATTGGGTGGCTGGAAGGTGGGGGTGGAGTGTCCCTGGGGTCCTTTCACTCTTGAACCCTGGGCCTTCTCATTGAGCTACATCCCAGCCCTTTAAGATATTCTACAGTTTCGAGACAAGATCTCTCTCCCCCCGGGATATTGGGCTTACAGGCGTGCACCACCACATCGAGCTCTTCTATATTTTTCTATGTAGGCAAAGTACACTTCCTGGGCCCCACTGACACTAGCTTGGCCAGTCTGACTTTGCTCAGTCTTCCTTCCAAAATGGCAGTGTGGGCAGAGCCTTAAGTTGAATGGTCGGATGAGGCCTGCTTCAGCCTCCACCTCCTCTGTGAGAGCAGCTTTAGACGGTGATTGTTCCTCCATCCCCGGTTCCTGGGATGAAAGGACGCAGCAGCCATCACCACCATCCGTCTCCATAGTCTTCCTCTTATGAGAATGAAGCTTTGCGTTCATCAGGTAATCCCCTCCGATTTCTTCCTTCCTCTAGCTCCCGGCTTTCTGCCCCTATCAGTTTGACTGTTCTTCATGTTTCATATCAATGGCATCGTATAATATTTTTCATCTTGAACCTGGCTTACTTCACTTAAAACAGTGTCCTCAAAGTTAATTCATGCTGTAGCATGTTTCAGAAGTGACCTTCCTTTTGAGGTAGGATAATATTCCACCATCTGTATATACCACATTTTGCTAATTCATTCACCTGAATGAATTAGCAAAATGTTCCCACCCCGTTGGCTATTCTGATTGATGTTGCTGTGGCCATAACTGTGCAAACATTTCTTCAAGTCCCTGCCGTCAATTCTTTGGTGTATGTAATAGCAATGGAGTAGCTGGATCAAATGACATGTATGTTTTAACTTTTTGAGGGCCTGCTAGTTTTCTGTAACAGCTGTGCCATTTTACGTTCCCACTGGCAGTGCATGGAGGAGGTTCGGGTTTGCCACATCCTTGCCAACACTAGTTATTTCTTGTTTTTCTTAATTACAGTCATTGCAATAGATGTGAGATGGTGTCTCATTGTCATTCTGAATAAATATTCATGTTTGAAGCCATTAAGAATTCACAGTTGTTTGTTACTGTTGCAAAAACTGAGAAATAGGATTTGCACACAAGTCAGACTGAGTCCAAAACCTTTCAGAAACTCTCTGTGAAAAAGAACACTGCTTCCAGGATCATGTCTCATTTTACTGATTTGAGAACCTACTAAGTGCTAGGACCTAAACTTGTTGAGATTGTCACCTTCTTCAAGACAGCCTCAACTCCATTCTTACTTTTGGATCACTCTGTTTGACTCTTCAATTTGCTTTTTGACAGAATCATCTCAGATTTTGATTCCCTTTACCTTGATTTACTTCTTTTTAAAAGCATAAAATGTCTTTGAAAGTGACACACAATTAACTTGTTTGTAAACATTATAAAGATTAAATGTATTCCCTGATGAATTTCAAGAGGGAGAATTTTTGTCCAGTTTGTTTCCTGCCAGCTTTGATCAGTACCTGGCACATACTGAGTGAGAAGAAGAATTTGTTCAATGAATGAAATATAAGAACATGTCTGAATGCTGGCTGTTGTATTTTAGTAACATGACCAGTAGAGGTCAGAGATGAGTTCTTTACATTTTCAGCCCTGCAACTACTACTTCTGTCTGTGTTTCTGGAAAGATCTGTTCATTCGAGATGTCCCTTGATCAGCGAGAATTGTCACATAAAGAGTTTGGTGATGCCAGCTGATATGGAAGGTGAAAGGTGTGAAATGTTCACAGTGCTGATTGGCTTTTCGTCCTGTATGGCCTGGTGGTGGGAGCCAAGGGGGAAACAAACAAACAAACCAAAATAAGAAAAAAGAGCAAGAAAAAAGAAAACAGGAATTTTCATTTCACAGGTGCACAGAAAGTGGTGCATATGAGGCTGTATTTATATGAACTGCTTATAAATAAAAGTGAAGTTCACTGAGCCAGATAAGACAATAAATGCTTACTTTCAATTGCAAATCTGTGTAGATTAATACTAACTTCTCCCCCTAAAAATGTGTGTGTATGTGTGTGTGTAAGATAAAGCCCATTAACACTGGGACCTCCTTCCCCTTTACAACACACAGCGGTACAGCGAGTGTCACGAGCCGTGCCTCGGCCCGGGGTGGTCTCCCTCACTCAATCGCGTGGGCCTAAGCGTCACCCTACGGGGAGGGCGTGAAGGAATAACACACCCAAGCGGGAGTGGATAATTTTCTTTTCAGTACCTACTGGTTTTGATTAATTAGTTTTGGGAGAAAAAAGAGAAACTTACTTTTACTGATTGCTTCCCATGCATCAGGCACTGAGCTAAGTACTTCCACGTGTCATCTCCCTTCCTGAGGTGGACAGTGTCAAAGGTAGGACTTAGGACTTCGGAGAAGCTGAGTAACTGTTGAATGACTGAGCAAGGAGAGCACTGTGAGGAGGAAGTGTCTGAGCCCGTTGTGGGGGCCACTCCTGTAGTCTCAGCTGTCTGGGAGGCTGAGGCAGGAAGACTGGAAGTTTGAGCAAGGCCTGAACAGCTTAGTGACTTCATCAGACCCTGTCTCAAAATAAAAAGTGAAAAAACAATAGGGGGCTTACGGGCCCACTGAAGCTCCATCGAAGGCCCAGCATTCCATCCCTGTACCCCCCCCACACACACACACGCATGTGCGCATGCACATTTTATTTTTTTAGTTTATTTTGGTTTGAAGGAAACTGATTTGCTTTATTTCTTGACAGAACTAAATCAACCTCAGAACGTGGGTACATTTATTATGCTCAGCGATCTTTATTGGTTGCACGTGTCTGTCTCTCAGGCACTGAAAAGTGCACTCGCATATACCGTCACCCTCCGAGGGGCGCAGAAAGGGGAGTGTTGACGGACAGCTCAGGCCTGGGCCATTAGTCTTGGTCCTGCTGCTGCAAGGGACGTTTCCCTTGGCTTCCATACAATGAAAAGAAGGACACAGGCACCCTCAACTCACGAACTCAGTTGGCTCTGAGGGCTGGTTGGAACTCAAGTTGGTTGTAAGTTAATACAGGTGAGATCTGGGTGTTTACCTGGGTAAACGCTGAAGAGAACAAGAGGCAGATGAACCTTCCATTAACCTAATTAACCCAAGCTGTTCGTATGTCAGGCTGGTTCTAACTTCAGGGTCCAATGTAATTACTTGATTCCTACCTTTATTACTTCATAATATACCATGAGATAAATACAAGGCGCCGTATTTGGAAAGTTTTAAAGATACTAATTCAGACAGTTAGTCACTAAGTGGCAGTCTAATGAAAACTTTTCTCAGCTCGGGGAGAGAATATGACTGGTTCACAAACTCCACACAGCATCACCCATCGCTGCAGCTGACTCTGAGTAGACGAATGGATGAGTGAAGCAAACTGGTCATCTCAGTGTCATACCCAGCCTACACCTCACCTGCCTCATGAGGTGGGTTGACTTCCAGAATTCAGAGCTCTGTTGTGTTAAAATGTCATAACTGATAGTTCGCTCGTGATTAGTATTTTCAAGGAGGCAGATCACACCATTTTTACTCCATTCTGAGACTTTTGTTTGTTTAGTTTCTTTGGTGGTGCTTGGGGTTGAGTCCAGGCTTCGTACACACTAGACTATCATGAGAGTTTTAGCCAAGGAAAGACAAGACAGAGCCTCCATGGGATAATGTGCCAACGTTTCAAAGACAGTTTCATATGGGGTGGGCAGAGCGAGAGCACAGGGAAGGCCATTACTGCAGGAGTTTCCTACATGAGCTGAGGAAGGTTCATGCATGGACAGAAATGGAATAGAATTTCTTCTTCCTTCCTTTCCTCTTCTACCAGTGCTTAGAGCTTTGGTTGGCTGTCAGACCATAATATATAAATTGCAAGCATAATCACCCAGAATGTAAAGATGCCAAGTGCACATGAACAAATTAGAGGTTCTTAGTCAAATCCAAACAAATATATACCTGATAATGGCTTTGGCTGAAGCATATTTTTATATCTTATAGCATGTTCACATTTGCCAGTGGTTAGGAAATATTAAGCTTGCCAAACTTTAATGTGGTACAAATGCCATGTTCAAGGCAAAGTAAGTAAACTGTTAGAGACTCTGGTAAATCAAAAGCATTATCAACAGCTGTGGCTTCACATGCTGGGAGAGTCTCAAATAATAAAATTATGTGCATTGCAAGTGGGCGTTAATCCTACCATTTATTTTTTAAAAATATAACAATCATTAGTAACCTCACATGGTGTTATAATCAACTTTTAATTAGATGTGATAATAGCCAGAAGGCCAACATGGCTTTTAGAATCGAATTAACTAATTAAGGACTTATTATGGACTCTTACAATCAGGGTCAAATAGTTGGTGTGAGCCGTAGCCAACCACTTCACACCTCTTCCCATCCATACACTTGCCAAAACTGGAAAAGGTGTTTTTGTTTGAATTGCATCTATTTCCATTTATCATGACGAGTGGACACATACTTAGAAGTGGGAGGGTGAGGGGGAAGGGAGAGTCCACGGGGTACGGAAGGACAACGCAGAGATGTGTGAGCTGCTCAGCGATTGGCCTCCTACAGGGTAGCTCGCTACTGCCACTCTGAGTTTGATATCCGAAAGCTTTTGAAAAGGGACAGCAGTTGACAGTTTGTTTCACCTAATGACCTCCGTTGCTACAAGTTTTATCATGGATGTGACGATGTATAACATTAATTATTATTTATCAATATCTTGGCTTTCCAAGCCCAAGTACTATAATTATAACCCTGGTCAATCAACTTATAATTATCTCCTCGATAAATCTGGAAGAAACCCGCCCCCAACAGAGATTATTTAAAGGCCAGATTTTAGACTCAGAGTTTACTGTTTTATAAAAGTAAATCTCAAAGGAGGAGTTTGCCTTTGGTGCTGACATTGGCTTCAGCTGCCCTCACGAGGCCTCAATAATGTGTGATTTGCCTGGTTTGCTGTTCGGAAAGGTTGGCAAGAAATAGCTATGAACACCAAACACTGAGCCGGCTGGAGAAAAAAACTGAATTATTGATTGTGTACTTTTTTTTTTTTTTTTTTTTTTTGCTTTTTGAGACAGGGTCTCACTTTATAGTTCAGGCTGGCCCTGAGCTCACTGTGGTGCTCAGGCAAGCCGCCATGCCCGGCATTGTGGTATGCGGTGTTGATTGTTGGTGGGTGTGTTTCCAGGCCCAGCATTATATGTGATTACCGGGGATCGAACTCAGGACCTTGCGCTTGCGAGGCAGGCGCCGGAACCACTAAGCTAACCCTCCGGCCCTGATTGTGTACTTTTAAAAAGTCACTGCACTATTTTTAAATAGTTTAATAATGTACTTGATAGTTATGAAGTTAACTGTCACCAGTATCATTGCCTATGAAAAGTCCTTTAATGTTTTAATGTAGAGATAAGACTTCATCCCTGCTGTATAAATCCAAGTTTCTACCACATCTGAGTGTCCTTCTAAGGCACAATAACTTAGTTGGCCTCATCTGTATTCTTTAAAATTCCATTGAAAAATGTTCCAAAGCAGAAGTGCTTAAACTTTTTGGTAATTTAATCAGCATTTGCTAATCAGTTTAGAAAGCATTTGCTTAAAAAATTAATCTTAAGTAATTGTTGGGAATTGTTTTAAACTTGAAATTTAGTTCATATTATTCATGCTATGAAAACTTTATATTTGTATTTTCTTTATTGTGAATAAGATGCTTTCATACATTTTGATTCTCTTTCAGCAAGAGTTTCCTGGTAGTGTTTTGGTGTGATCATAATTTCTCTAATGAAAATGTAATACTCAGTTAGTACATATTGATAAAGAATTTTAGGAGAAAACTTCAGGAGACTATAAAGACTTTAGTTATTTGGGCACAAAATGAATGGTTTGTTTAGTTCTGCGGTGTTTCATACTACTAGCGTGTAATGATTTGATCTAGTCTCACTTTATAATGAAATAAGTGTATCTTTTCCTCAGAACACAATAATGAGGGGTTTACAGGCCAACAATTCACTCTAGACAAATACACACCCCTGTCATGTGTCAACATATCTGTGTAAAATACAGATAGATATATTACTAGCTGCTTCTTCCACTAACCCACAGTAACCTCATTAAAAGCAAATTTGTTAACAGTGGATGTCTGGCCAGTAGGTATCTAACTGGCACAAAGCATTGTTCTAAACAACTGTTACAGGGCTGTTTCACCAATGTGCAAAGCCATTTTTCATATGAGCCTAAGAAATACTGTGAAACCGATCACACCAAATGATTTAAAAACTAAAGCAGAGAAGATGTTATGTAGAAATTGTCAGTCATCCTGCCTTTCTGTTGATTTTCATAGTTCCTCTGCCAATCATCAGGAAGGAAAAGTACAGATATATTTCACGACTTTGCTGACAAGAACGTGCTGCTGTGAAAATACTTTCATAATTCTGTTAACATCAGTTGAAACATTAAAGTCTGAGCCATCCAGAGATAAAAGCACATTTTCAAACAGGTGCATGCATGAAGAACAAAGTTACAATTCCATGACCACCACTTGGATTTTTTAATATGGGTTGGGACATTCTTTTCATTTTTCCAAAATATTAGCTATATTATTTATTTATTACTAATTATTAGGATTTAGCCTTAAACACAGAAGGCAAAGCTGTTCACTAATAACACTGTATATACTTCTTGACTTTGATTCAACAGCAAGAAATTTTCTGGTGGGTTTAATTGATGTCTGGTGTTCCCGTGTTTTTCCAGCGTGACAACATTCTGTCATTCCACTTAATTTAAAAGACATTCACTTCTGCGCCTCTCCCACATCTACTGAACTTCTTCCCATTCCCCATGAGGGGAAAGTATCATTGGCGAATGGACTTCTGGGCCTGTGGTCCCTGCTGCTGGTAGAGAACTGTATTTTTCATTCTTTGGCCTAGAGACTAATGAGACTGTGACCAGCCAGAGGGCAAGGTCCGGGATATGTCTCCGATGCTAGCACGTCAGTGCCCATCCACCCCTGAAATAACACAGCAGCCTTTTCCTTCTATCTTAGCTGCTTTCTTCGGTCTCTGGGGACCCAAGCACTTATGATGAGCGGGACAATCTAAGAACTCGCAATGCCCACCGGGAGTGCTTTCCTAAGCCCTCGCTGCCACTGGGCCTGCGGCTACTTCTGAGCTTCACAGTCACGCCAGACGCTCCGTCTGAGGCCCCAACGAAAGGTTTGCCTAGCGTGGAGTTGCCAGATTTAGCAAATGACAGTACAAGGAAGTTTAGGAAAGTGTTTGGTGATCTCTCCAAGTAATACGTGGGAGTGACTTATATTTAAAATTGTCTTTTATCTGAAATTCACATTGAACTGGACTTTCTTTAGTTCACCTGGCATCCCTGCCTTGGACTCTGTGGACATGAAACAAAAACAATTCCCCCTTCTCTGTTTTCTGGCCAGAACGAGGTGAGGAGCTTCGGGTCCGTGTTTTCCTGCTATGATGCGCTGCCTCGCAAACGACCTCAAAGCCATGGGGGGCCATGGACCATGGGCTGAGCCTCTAAAATAGTGAGTCAAAGCAAACCCCCTGCATCTCTCAGTTCACTGACTGAGGAACTGGCTGTAGCAACGGAAGCTAACACAGTACTCAACCTTTAATCCAAATTCCGTTTGCCACACCTGTCTCAGTCTGACACACTGCTCTGCGGTGGAGATAGCGATTGTTTGAAGGTGTCGCTCTTGCCTGCGGGGTGCGTTAGTGGGAATTAGACAAAGGCTCACCTTCTGCTGATCCGGCGCAGCACAGCTCCGTGACACAAAGCCTGACGGGAAAATACAGGGTGAGTCTCAGCTCCTACTTGGAAGCTACACCAGAGTTCCTGGTCCTCTTTTTGTGTTATCTGGCCCCCAGGACCGACCGTGGTGGTTGTTAAAAGTTGAGAAATCTTTATTTCCTTCTTCCCTAGGTCCTTGCTTTTTTAATTACCTGCTCTCTAGGTGTCTTGTTACTTTTGTTCCAACGTGAGCTGATTTGCCAACTAATGGATCCTGTTCTAGGAAAAATATTCCATTTTCTTTCATTCCCATTAACAACCTCAACAAGGCAGGCAAACACACATTGCTTTCTTCTAGGGTCCTCTCACCTGTGTCTGGTTTTACTCTTTTCTTCTCATTGAATTCCAGGCCAAGGTAGTTAATCCTTCTTCGCACCAGTGAAGATCTTATCTTTTCCAAGTCAGTGGTTGGTTCTACCTTGCTTTTGAATATCATAACTCACTCTTCCAAGATCAGGAACATTCTTCAGAAAGTTCTCCTGAAACTAGACAACATAAAAACATCTTGGCTGTAAAACTGTAGGTATACTCTGTACCTTCATATACAATATATGTTTCCAAACATGTTTAAAAGAAAAAAGTAGCAATGTGAAGCGGTGAATTATGAGTTTAAAGGCAGCAGTGATATAATGGAAAGAAATAGGTGTTAGAATCTGGGTTATTCTATAACTCATTACTACTTCCTGCCCCTGGAACTTTGGGCAAGGTCCTTAATCTTCTATTTCTTTGCTTATAAAAAAAAAAGGGGGAATAAGTCTAAAATTGTAGAGATGTGCATGAGATTTCTAGTGTGGCTATGAAAAAGTACTATAAACCAAGCAATTTAAACAACCAAACATAGATTGCCTCACAGTGCTAGAAGCTCAAAGTTTGAAATCAAGGTGTCAGTAGGCTTGGTGTCTTCTGAGGACTGGAGGGAGGTTTAGTGAACACAAAAGGCTTTATGTTTGCATATGTGTGGGGGAGGGGAGAAGTAGGGATATAGGACAGGCAGCAAACGGAAATGATAGAATTTAATTATCCAGACTGATTTTAAATGAACATTCATCCCCTTTTACTTCTCTTTGAAAAGAAGTCAAGGAGAGAAATAGAACACACCAAAGTTTACCCCCAAACAATGTAATGTGTGCCAGAAACAGAATTATATTTTAGAGCAAAAGGAGACCTTGGAGTAGTCAGCTATTTGATTTTGATGACAGAAAAATTCTAAAGGTAATTATTCAACAAACACCATCACTTGGAAAATGTTTACTAGAGTACAATTTTCCAAACCCCTTGAGATTCAAGAGCGATACATTTTCTGTGGCACCTTTGACTTCAATGTGTTATTTGAAGAGAAGCCTCGCTTTTAATAAAACTAGAAAGGAGAAAATTATATTTGTTACCTCATGAAGAGTGATGTCTTGTTTGATCTTGAACTTTTCCCTTCAGGATATGCTCCATGGCTCTGCGTAACTAAGACAATGCAAAGGAATGCATGGCTCAGAGAGAGGGTCTTCAACAAGATGAAGGGTTATTTGGAAGAATCTGGTCTCCATTAAGAATAGAACAAGAAGAAATGTGTTTGAATTGCAGAAGGAAGAATTTAGGCTAAATCCAAATACTCTTTGGTGGTGTTGGGGTAGGGATATGAGTAAAAATGAGAATTAACTTGTGTCATATACTGGTACAAATTCCCCAATGTTGAGTGTGATTGTGAGCTGTATATAAAATGTACCATTAAAGAATTCAATTTTTAAAAATATAATATCCAAGAGAGGCTAAGCAAACCATTTCTAAACATCTGTAAAATAATGATAGACATTGCATTTGTAAGTTTTCAAAAATTACAAGGCCTTTTGAATATCCTGACTAATACATAAAATTTACTTTATTTTACCCACTTGTCCAATATCACCCAGACACTTTTCTAAATTATACCTCTAATGACTATTTTCAACAATTTTTTAAAACTGGATTGTTGAATAAGTTGATCAAATCAAAAGTTAATTTTGGTGTTATAAAGATGTGATCTAATACAGTTTCCACTCAAAGATTCCTATTAAAGTGAAGTAAAACAAAAACCAGAAAATGAAAATCTCTATTTTTCCAGGGAAGGCCTCCCACTGTGAGAATAGGGCTGATCACTCCCTCAAGCTGGTTTCAAGCAAGGAAGGACCCACAGGCTACTCATTTTTGAAGAAGCAGAGAAAACTTTGGAACACTATCACAGGGCAGATCACACTACTGACTGTCCACTGAGGTTGGTGCCTAAGTGCTCATATGTTTGTACTTTTCCTGAAGAGATATTGTTAGTATAAGTCTAGAATAAAAGCAGCTATCAAACAAGTCTTTCCTTTCTAAAAGAGTCTTTGCATTATCCCGCCGAGGATGAAACTCTTGAGCTCAAGAGATACTATTGCCCTAGATTTTTGAGTACTTTGGGTTATATTCATGCTACCAGTCATGACTTCATACATACCATGTGGAATTAAGACAGATAAAAAGAACAGGAATATTCAAAGTGAAATACCCCAAAGTAACAATATAAGACTTTGGTTTATAGCCACATTGTTGACTAAATAATTTGAAAACTCTCCTACTACATGTTAGATATACTGGGTAAAAAAAAACAAGCTTGCCTTAAGTGATAATGAATAAGGGAAATGTCTTGGAAATTAATTTCAATTGTGCGTGTGTGTGTGTGTGTGTGTGTGTGTGGCATTTGGGACCGAACCTGGGGCCTTGTATTTCTTACAGATACATCGTACCTCTGAGCTACAAACTCAACCATTTTTATTTTTTTCTAAGTTGCCCAGGCTGGCCTTTAACTCACAGGGCTCCTGGCTCAGCCACCATTCCAGGAAAAACTGATCTGTTGAATGCTCTGGATTTACTTTCGTGCCAGTCTGATTAACAGTGGGTTTGGATTTTAATGACCATAAATGCCCATCAACTGGAGACTGGATAAAGAAGATGTGGTTTTTCTGTAAAATGGAGTATTACTCTGTCATAAAGAATAAGTTTGAGTCGTTTATACTCAAATGGACATAACTTCAGGACATACTCATAAGTGAAATAAACAGATCACAGATGTGTAAATATATCTGTTCTCTGGTATGAGAAAGTGAAGATGTTAATGAGTTCTAGAATGTATGATGGTTATTGTGAAATAGAAAATATTCAAAAGGAAATGTGGTGGAGAGGTGAGTAATGAGGGGTAAAGAGAAAAATGTGATGGTAATAAAAAAGAGAAACAAAACATGTATTTAGGGGGTGAGGGGTTGTGGGGTGGGTAGGGGAATGGGAAATATAAGAATTAAATTGTGTCATTTACTGGTACAAATTCCCAATACTGAGTGTGATCATGATATGATATGTATGTACAATGCACCAATAAAGATAAAATTTTTTTAAAAGGATATAATTGACAAACCTTTGGGTACAAGATGAGCAGAAGTTTTCATTTAAGGTTATCAACCCTTGAATGATAATATATAATATATAGACAACTAAAAATATTCACCCTCTCCTAAAGCAAACTTTCGGCCTATCCTGGTCCAGTGGGGGAAGGGGGAGGGGAAAGGACAGTATGAGAATATTAAACACTGAAAACCTCAGACAGCCCTCATTCCAGTTTAAGGTTTGAGTTTACACTACCTATGGGTCCTAGATTCTTCAAGAAAAATAAAAAAAGTAGTCTGCAGACGATAATGTTACACGTCCCCAGTAATAGCAGTTAAAGCCTTCTCTAGAGAGGCAGACGGTAATTTCCATCCCATCTGCTCAGTATCTGTATAGATAAAGTTTCACCAAACATGAGCTCACAATTTGAAATTGCAAAATACACAAAGAATCCAGAATCTTCAGAAAAAAAAATAGTCAATATAAATTCTTCTTCAGAAATACACTACAAAATTAATAAGGTTAGTGTGGTTAAAGAGAAAAAAAATGCTGCTGAAATATTTTTAGGAGTCATTTTGGGGGCCAGAAAACAGGGTAATTCGTGTTCTGTCCCAGGTAGTTTCAGCATGAGATAGGGCAGGGTTACAGTTGTGCCTGTGGACAGGAGGGTGACCGAGGGTGGTTTTAGATCCTTCGCTCCCACACACTTGAGGGTTCAAGAGCAGAGCTGAACGTGGGGCTGGAAGAGGTGAGGCTGCCTTCAGCGTGGCCACCGAGCACAGGAAGTCTCAGTGTGTATTTCAACTTGAGTTCAGAAAGCAGACAGATTAACACCAAAAGGGTGGAGGGAACAGGAATCAGATGAAGAGAAGCAAGGCGAAGTCAGTGGATGTAGAAGGTGGAGGACGTGGTATTCCTTAAGGCGAAGAAATCTAAGTGCAAACAACGGTTTGTAGGCTTGTCTTTCCTTAGAGATCCTGTGGCTGGGAGCTGACTCAGGCAATATCCAGACCCCCGGCCTTTCGCCTATGAAGTGCAGTCAGATCCGATAAAAGAAATCTAATTCCAGAAAACAAATTCTGAGTTCTGTTAGAGTGGACTCTTCAGAGGAGATATTAATTCCTAGAAGTATAGATATTTAACTAAGTTTGGCAAAGGGATATGGCAGGTGAAAAATTGTTTGTGTTCTGGTGGCCAGGGAGCAAGAAGGGAAGGGAGAGCCAGGAAAGGAGGCCGGGCTTGTGCCCAGTGGCCCACCTCTTCCTACCACCCCCTGCCATGGGCAAGGCAGCCATATATCCCCATCATCCGGTCGCCTTCCACATCTGGGAGCTTCTGGGGTCACCACACACCTGAACACAACAAAAGCGAAAGGCCAGAGTAGCATAACTTGATGGGGGCATTTGCCTAAGCGGACGCTGCGGTGTTAGGTTGACGAAGTGTTCTAAGCGAATAGGAAGAACGTCAAACCTGTCTTCGTGAGAACTGGAGAACCCTTCAGCAGGTATTTTTTTATTATTCCTCTTCCTCTTCGCCTTCCTCCCTCTCTCCTTGCGGCGCTCTGCCCTCCCCATCATTCCTTTCCTCTTGGGCTTTGCAGAGAACCTTCTCTAGCCACCCACCCGCACTGGCCAATGGATGGCCTCGGACCCTGCGTCTGCGCAGCCTTCCACCTCAGCCCCCGAAGCTGGCTGCGCTGCGCTGCACTCTGCTGCAGTTCTCTGTGTTGGAGGCGATAATCCGGTGCCTTCCAGTCTGAGGTGGGTCCGAATATCACAGTCCTAGAACAGCTCGTTCCTCTTGGGTTTTGTGGGAACCGGTGTCCTGTGTTGCAGCTTCTGGTAATCCTTGTGAGGGTTGAGTGAGGAACGTTTTCTCTAATACCGTAGCATAGGGACACCAAGTATTGCTTCTGCAGATATCAGGAAACATGAAGAGAGGCACTTAGAACACCTTGCAGACAGAATTCTAGTTTTCTTCCTACTTAATTTGATTTTATTTGGATATAGCCCTTTCTGCCCAAGTTTAGAAGCTCAGAGACAAAAAAAGCATTTTGGACTTATACGGTAACTTTTTAGAAATCATATATACAACACAATTTGCAAGTTCTAAGGAATATTATATGTGAGAAAACACTATAAAACATTTTAGAAATAAAGCAATGCAAAGCAAATTTGTTTTTTACTCCAAGACTTCTCAGATCCTTTAGTGTGCTAAGGTGCCCTGTGACGCCCAGAGGGGGTGGCGCGATAGCACCCCTACCTTGACACCTGATCCCAACTCCATCTGGCCCTCATTCATCCACTAGTTGTGTTAACTTCAGCCCCGTCCCTGAGTGTGGTAGTTGCTTCCTATCAGTCTTTGTACTCGTGGTGTCTTTTCACTTTGGCAGCCTTCTAACATCTAGAATACACTTCCCAAACCATACTCCTTCCATGCAAATACCTAGGATGTTGTCTCTTTCTTGACTAGGTCTCAGGGAGATGAGAATGTCTTTGAGATTGTCTTTCTGCTTCACAGGAGTGATGTGGAGTTGCAGGGAAGGCGCGAGAGTATAGACAGACAGGCAGACAGAAAGAGCAACACCACGGATTCTTTCCTTGGAACCAATGTGATGCTTTTGCAAACTGAGCAACTTAAGTGAACCAATAGAGATTTGATTCCCAAAATTTCACAACATTCCTTGAGCTAGTGAGTGACAATCTCAAGTGTCATAAGAATGGAATTATAAATTCCTTCCTGGCTTAAGAAGCTATGAAGTCTTTATTGACATATGTTACCTGCCATGCGCAGTACAGTGGAACTGTCTGTATCCTCTCAAGAGCTTCATAGGCCACAAGGATGCACCATGCATGAGTCATTTGAGGAAAGCAGAAAGAAACAGGCAACGTCATAAAAAATTGTAAGTGGGAGTAAAGTGCACATGATATCTTCTAAATGGAATCTCCAAAGGGACATTTAAAAATACTTGGCTTTAAAAAAAAATAAGTCTCAGGTTCTCAAAAATGGCTGATGATTGGCTTCATCAGGGAGTGCTAAAATTACAGCTTGCTGAGCTGAGCCCAGGCCCAGGGATTCAGACTGATCTAAATTCCCTGGAACTGGTATTTTTTGGAAAAAATCTCCTCATGCAATCAAGGGATTCTAATGATCAGCAGGTTTGTGATCGACTGTCATATAGAAAAATATTTTATTCTATAGAAGTTGGATTCATACTTCAACTTTTTTCCACCCTTTCTCTTGCTCTATTAAAAGTGTGAGCCACAGCGCGGAAGTGTTGATAATCCCTGCTTGGCAGGGGGCAGTGGGGAGGACACTGGGCTGAAAAACACCAAAGACAACAGGCTTTCCTCAGAGGGTGATTTTTGAAGGGCTTTGATCCTCCTCCTCCCACTGTCAAAGTCAATCACGGATCCTCAGGGCCGAGTGAGCCCTGCCAAGCTCTCTTTCCACCCCACGGCTGTGTGTGGGTATCATCCGGATGCGAGGAGGCAAGGGTCCCATGGGGACCTTCCACTCATTGGTGCAGGGCTTTTCTCAGCCTGGTAACTTCTGTGTGACTCTAAGAAACAGTGACCAGCACCTGCTTCTTAAAGTAGCCAGCTACGTCCAGGGACACCACCAGGAGCTTCTCAAATAAATGGAGAGCGAAATAAACCAAAGAACAAGGAGGACAGCGAAAAGGAGCCTCATTGCATGTTAACCATGGTGGGTTTTCTTGCTTTGTGACTTTGAGATGAAATGCAGAGCAAAGGTCTGTATACACCTCTTAAGGGGGAAGACGAAAAAGGGGTCTCTTGTGCAGCATCTTGTGAGTTCCCTGTGGCCGGACTTCTTCAGAGAACTGAAGAAACTAAGGACCGTGCTCCCAGTCAGGAGAAAAAAACGTTAAGTCAGTCAAGATTGGGAACGATATGAACGATGTGGGTTAAAACGTTTGATAAAGCACATACATTCATAGGCTGTTTGGACTGTCGCAGAGAGCACAGGACACCGAGGTGGTCCCAGGTCCTCACACATGGGAGGACAGGATCCGAGAGGAACCAGAGACAGTGACTCGACTGTATTTTCCAAAATAAATTCAAAGGCAATTAATTCATTATTTTAAAGGGGCAAAAAAAAAAAAAAAGCCACTTGTTTTCTTATTGATGCAGTCGGCCAAACACCCCGTTGAGTCTGGTTTGGGTAATAGCTTGGGTTACTTAATGTTACTTAGTGTCCTGGATTTGATCAGGAAATTCGCCAGGCGTGTGGCTTTTCAATAGCAGAATCTGATGACACGAAAAATCCTCAGCACTTTGGGTGATTCAAGTGCACTTTCATGGTTTGCTCTCATTTTACCTCCTTTGTTATTTCCACAATGCGCAGGGGCCCGTCACTTCCCCTGAGTTATGTGCTGCTCGGGACCGATGCTCGTACCACCCACTCAGCGGGGGCGACCCGGGCTCCGGAACTCACAGAACCTATTGTTCTGGTCCTTTCTTCCCCAGAGCTGTCACCACGGCTCTGTACCACCAGCCGGGAGGGCAAGAAAATGACTCCCCAGAGGGCCATTGGCCATGGTAATAAATGCTGTGTGTTTTACTAAGTTCCGTCAAAATTCACCTACACACCTGAGCAGAACAGTCGTCCTCTGTGCGTCCTTTCTTGTAAACCGTGTGTATGGCTCATAAAAGGACGTGAGTCGTGTGGGTCTGTGTGATGAGTAAACTTGGAGCCTGCGCAGCATGTGTACACAAATTGCGTGTGTAAATTGCAGGGGTGTGTTTGCGTGTATTTCAGGAAACCTAAGCATTTGGTCCATGGGGTATCAGACACCTCGACTCCCGG
Source organism: Thryonomys swinderianus (assembly GCA_004025085.1). Lineage (NCBI taxonomy): Eukaryota > Metazoa > Chordata > Mammalia > Rodentia > Thryonomyidae > Thryonomys > Thryonomys swinderianus. The sequence goes on from PVIC010006610.1 coordinate 40,750, forward strand.
TTGACCCCAGCTTTGTATTCTTCCTGTGGATACTACACCTTCTGGGACGTTTGGATCTTCATGAGTTCTCTCCTCCAGTCTCCTCCCAGCCTCGGCCTCCCCGTTGTGCTGATCCTGTTTGTGTCACTCATTTAAGCCTCTCCTGAGACTGGGAGAGGTTACTTCACACTCTCTGCCTGCTCCTGCCGTTCCTGCTCGCACAATCCTGTCTGTGGTGCACACGTCTGAGTTAAACAGAAACACGCATTGCTCAGGAATGAGGTTGGGATTTCTCCCTGTGGAGTCCGGAAAGATCTAAATGACAGCCTGTCTTTCCGCGCACACTGTTCCTACTTCATCCTTTTTGTGCTGTGACGTGCTCTCTGCCGAATGGCTTCAGAAAAGAAACGTTACCCTAACTCCTCGGAGCCTGAAGTGATGGTTCTGAGCAATCTTAACTCGCTGCGTGAGGCAACCAAGATGTGTGTGCATGCACAAACACACACACACACACACACACACACACATACACTCATGCACGAATAGGTCAGGACAACACAGTTCGGCCACCCTTTCTACCCTGTAAAGCTTTATTCACTAGAAGCATATTTAATCAAGTGCCCACTGCTTATTTTGTATGGCTGTGTTCAGTGCAGTAATTTATGTGTAAAGGAAAGCCCAAACATTTAGCCACAGATGTCAACAAATAAGCGAAGGTTTACAATAATGGCCTGCAATTTAACGTTGAGATTTTAAGAGATGCCTTGTTAGGAAAAACAAAAAGACTGGACTCATTTACCTTCCTTAGTGACTCTGTTTTCGAATTGACCCAGCATACACCCAATTAGAGTGATAATTTATTAGGGTCATATGTTAGGTAAAAGAAAAAGGGAAAGCTACCGCAGAGGCTCGGAATTGCCAAAGGCTTCCTTTGTTTGCATTATTACATGGTATCTTTCAAGCGGGCTGATGCCAATCTGCCCCTTTACATATTAAATTGAGACACAATCTCTGCGGCACCATATTAATCTTAGTTACAGGGAAAGGCCATGTCGAAACACAGGTTTAAAAAGAAAACAAAACGCAGGCTGTTCCAGCCGGCAGCAGGAAAGAAGTTCTAGTCACAGTGCAGAGCGTGTGTTTCCTCACCTGTTCCACACAGCCCGTAGTCAAGCAGCGCTATGACTTGCTGAGGTCTGCGATGAACGCTGTTAAAAAGACCAACTGGTGTGACCAAGATTAGGGTTTAGAGACCCTGCCAGTGCTGAAAATAGGTAACTGAAATGGAAAGCTAAACTCTTTGTAGGGCAATTTGTAGTTTACCACTAAACCTCACGTTAAATTAGTTATTTGTTGTATTATTTTAAATTCTAAACAGCAATAAGGAGATTTTTAAAAAATAAAATAGTGGTGGGCCGGAGATTTAGCTCAGTAGTTCCGGCACCTGCCTCAAAAGCACTAGGCCCCAAATTGATCCCGGTAACTATATACAGTGCTGGGCGTGGTGACTCACGCCCACCAGCCATCAATACCACATACCATGGTGCCGGGTGTGGTGGCTCACGCCTGTAACCCCAGCACTCAGGAGGCAGAGGCAGGAGGATTGCTGAGTTCCAGGCTTGCCTGGGCTACATAGTAAGCTCAGGGCCAGCCTGAACTACAAAGCAAGACCCTCTCTCAAAATAAAGAAAAAATAAAATAAATAAAATAAAATAAAATAAAATAAAATGATGGAATTTGAGAAGCACATCAGTCAGTGACTAATCTGTCACAAGCTTCTTAATTACAAAGTATTCTGAGGAATTGTTAGGAAAATGCCAACTACATCTTTAACTGAGGGAACTCTAAGTGCTACAGACTTTTTTTTTTTTTTTTTTTTTTTTGAGACAGGGTCTCTCTTTGTAGTTCAGGCTAGCTCTGAGCTCACTATGTAGCCCAGGCAAGCCTCGAACTCAGCAATCCTCCTGTCTCTGCCTCCCGAGTGCTGGGATTACAGGCGTGAGCCACCACGCCCGGCACTGCTACAGACTAGTTTATGAGAATTCATGTTTTAAAATAAATATTTTCCATTGCTCTTGGGATTGAATAGATTTGCATAACTCTGGTGTATTTTGCTCATGACATCTTAGTTCATTAGTTTGAGCATTAAATTTTGAAATGCCATTATGGATTTAAAAAGAACTGTGCATGCCTAGGCTACATAGTGAGCTCAGAGCCAGCCTGAACTACAAAGCAAGACCCTGTCTCAAAAAAAAAAAAAAAAAAAGAACTGTACATACCATTCGCTGTTTAATGAACCCAGTTCCTCCTTATTCTGAGCGCACATCCAAGGCACCGTTTGCATTAGAAAGTGGCCACAAAACTGCATCCCAGTCAATTTGAGGTGTGAGAAGTAAAATAGACACCCCAGTCCTGTCCTCTAGGAGCCGGAGCCAGTGGTTTGTGCTTGTGACTCCAGCTACTGAGAAGGTGAGGCAGAAGGATCACAAGTTTGAGGCCAGCATGGCTAATCAGCAAGACGCTGTCTCAAAATGAAAACATGGGGAGGTGTGTAGCTCAGCCCCCCCATACCACACCCCCAGTGAAAGGAGACACCCAAAGGACACCTAAAAAAGAGATGTGTATAAGAGCATTAGCTGTTGAAGAGTTCAGAGTTCAAGGGGTTCTTAGGAGGCACGGCCTTGTGGACAAAACAGGTTATAGGGTGTGTGCTCAGAAGGGCACCTGCCAGGTCCTTTCCCATGCTCTACCTCTTCACAGCCATGAAGTGGGCAGTTTCCTTGTCATGAGCTTTCACCATGATTTTCCTGCCTTAAAATCGGCAGACCTGCTATCCTGCTAGGAATATACCCAAAAGAATTTTAAAAATCACATTGGAAAGACAGATGTATACTGTTGTTCATAGCAGCTCAGTTCATGATAGCTCAATCTTGCAAACAACCCAAATGTCTATCAACTGGAGAATGGATAAAGAAGATGTGGGGTTTTTTTTAATAAAATGGAGTAGTATTCTGCCATAAAGAATGACAAGATTGATTCATTTATGTGCAAATGGATACACCTGGAGGACACACTAATAAGTGAAATAAATAGATCACAGATAGGCAAATACTGGATCTTTTCTTTGATGTGAGCACCTGTAGATGCAAATGAGCTCTAGAAAGTATGACAGTTTTTGTAGAATGGGAAGTTTCCAAAGGAAATTTGGTGTGGGAATGTAATGAGGGGAAGGAATAAATATGATTCTGAAAGAAAATAAAAGAGCATGTATATAGGGGGTGGAGTGGTGTGGGTGGGTAGGGATATGGGTAAAAATGATAATTAAGGGCCAGAGATTTAGCTCAGTGGTTCCGGCACCTGCCTCGCAAGTGCAAGGTCCTGAGTTTGATCCCAGTAACCACATACAATGCTGGGCGTGGTGACTCACGCCCACCAGCAATCAATACCACATACCACAATGCCAGGCATGCTGACTCATGCCTGTCATCCCAGCACTCAGGAGGCAGAGGCAGGAGGATTGCTGAGTTCGAGGCTTGCCTGGGCTACATAGTGAGCTCAGGCCAGCCTGAACTACAAAGTGAGACCCTGTCTCAAAAAAAAAAAAGAGAATTAACTTGTGTTGTATATCGGTACAAATTCCCTGATGTTATGTGCGATTGTGAGATGTATATAAATTGTACCAATAAAGAATTTTTTAAAAATTACAACAAAATTGGCAGACCATGGTAGAAAAGCTCACAAATGGGAAGCCAAAAGGCAATCTTTCCTCCTGTCAATCAATGTGTCTGGTATTTTGTCTCAACAATATATATACAAACACATATATAATCACATACCACACACATGAGAGAGACAGGGACAGAGAGATATGTGCTGCCAAAAAAGTATACACACCTCAGGAAAATAAAAATGTGCATAGATATTTTAATACTAAATTTTACTGAGACACATTGAAATGAATACAAGTTACCATTGGCCTCTATAATTGCAAGAGGTTTTCAAAGTGGCAGCCATTTGCTCCCAAACATTTATTATTTTTCGTTTCCTGAAGCATATATACATTTTTTGTGGATTCTGTTTATATAGTTAAAAAATATAGAAGGATCTCCAGAATATAAAAGACTAATGGGCCAATGCAGAGACAAGTCTTTCTCTCTTCCCATTATAGCTAAGAGTGGTAAAACTCCTTGTTCTTTCTTGACAGGAAAAGTGTGGGCACATGGCCCCGACTCAACCAACCACATGTTCCTACCAGGGCCTTTGACACTTGAGGAAATAACATTCTTAATTATTATTCTTGTTTCTTTGTCTTGAAAAAGACAAAGAACATATGACATGACAAAGAGCATATGACATTAACTACTAAAATTCTTTTCCTCTTAGGTTCTACTATGGACGTGTCTTTTGTGATGCTTAATCCAATTAGTCACCTTAGCAACATCTCTAGATGAAGTTACAGCAGGGCATTTCTGAGATGTTAGCAGCACTTCTGCAAAAATATTATGACATTTTATGGTATGCTTAAGCAAACTTCTCAGTTTCTATTTTTATTGCCTGGCAAATGGTAAACCATGCACTTTCAGGGTTTTTTTTTTCCTCTCTCTCTTTTTGAAAAACCTGGTAACTTACACTAGTCACTTACAACATGTTTACAATAAGAAATCCCACTTCTAACTTTTGCTCTCTGCAGGACATGTGTAGACTGGAAGATTTTTAATCTATTAAAAGCTTTTATTAAGTAGCCATAAATTCAGTTTTCTGTACTTTGTCACTTCTTTCCTACTGTCCACCTTGACACGAGTGGCAGCATGGAGTGGGGCTGCTTCTAGGGGAATGGGCATAGCTGTCGTGTGGGTTTGTAGGAGTCTGGGGTTTGGCTAACACGGCAAATTTAAATTTTGTTGGACAGTTAGGGTTGTCAGTCATGTCCCAAAGAGTTGACTTTAATATCATTGATTTAGCCAGATACCGTGGTAAGTGCTGACAGTACTGAAATGAACGACATTCCCCTTATCTCCTAGACACCAGTCTGGGGGGAGAGACATCCGCTATGACGTGACGGTGTTGTAGCTGGGTGGACAAAAAAGGAAAAGGGCTTCATGTTAGATTCCTAGGGCTGCTGTAAGGAATCACCACGAACAGTGCCACTTGAAGCAACAGCAATCGTGTTCTGGCCCAGTTCTGTCCGCTAGGTGTTGCTCCCTTCGAAGTCTCTGCAGAGCCCACCTTAGCACCTCTTCCGGCTTCAGGAAGTTGCTAGCAAGCCTTGCGTTCCTCGGCTTGTTGATCCCTCCAGTCTCTACCTCTGTCCTCTTACGGTGTTTTCCTGCATGGGTCCTTTCTCTGTCCACAGAAGAACACCAGTCATGTTGAATTCATCTGGTGTGGCCTCCTCTTCATTTGGTTATGTGTGAAAGATCTTATTTCCAAATAAGGTCACCATCGCAGGCTCTGTCCAGGGGGACATGAATTTTAGAACACTCTCCAGACATCTATCCCAGATAAAGGCAGGTGTGAAAGGCAGTCAAAAGATGTTTAGGGGAAACATGGCAGCCGCTGCTCCTGAGGTTAAGATAGAGGTAAGGTGGTTCCTCACCTCAGCACGTGAGATATATGTAAAACTGTTTCTGAAATATCTTCACGGAAACTTTCCCTGTGTTACTTATTTAATCAAGGTGAACTTCAGTCTCAAACATTCGCTTGTCTTCCTACTATAACAAGGTCCCCTTCTCTGCTCTAATCCAGGCAGCCCTACTTTATTTTCAGCTGTGAAATATGCAAAGTCCATGTGCTAAATATATATCACATTAACACTTTCTGCTTCAGGAATCCCAGTTCACCTGGCCTGGTTCCAAAAGTGAACCCGGAACACCTGCAGGACTCTAATTTTCCTCTGCTTTGGAGTCGGGGGCTAGTCTCACTCATAAAGAAGTCTGAAAAGATCACACTGTGAGACTCAGAGCTGACTTTATTCAGTTAGCCACCCCCAGAACTTTTGGAGGAGTAATCATGTGGAAACCTCTGTTCTAAGTGCGAAGAGCTTAAGAAGATAAGTGTAATATTAGTCCTGTCTTGGAAAAGTCTTAGCAAAAGAAAACACAAGTAACACATGACGCACCATAAAATTCTTGGGACATCATGTCGACCTTGTTTACAGGCCTATTCCCCACACGTATTTCAACTTCTGGCACACAATAGTTACTCAAGAGATAGTTACTCAGTTGAATAAAAAGCTTTAAATATTATCCGACAGAAGGAATTAGTTCTTATCTTAAATGCCCTGAGAGCTGGATTGTGGTCCCTGGCCCCTCTGGGTCTTGAAAGTATATTTAATTCCTCAAGTTCTGAATCATCACCATTGAAATCCAGCATTTCATCTTGAGATCTCTCCCTGCTGCCTTGTTTCCACTGTGACTCTTATCAAGATTGTAGTTTAGACTGACGGTAGGGCGCAGCTTTGGAGGAGCCGCCAAGGCACAGATGCACCTCCCACAGACTCCTGCTAATGGAAAAAGCGCGTGAGTCATGGGGCGGAGACGACTGTGGCTGGTGGGCCAACAGGTGGCGCAGGACCTTCCCTTCTCTCCTTCCTGTCCTTTCTCTGTCTTTCCTTTCTCTTCTTCTTCTCCCACCTCATTTTTCCTCCCTCCCTCCTTCTCCTTTTTCACTTCCCTGTTCCCAACCCCTTCCTGTGCTGACGATCAGACTCAGTGTTTTGCACATACTAAGCGTGCACCCACCATACCACTGCTACAGAATCTTTCTCTTTCCTTTAAACTACCAGGACTGCTTCATATCTAGTTCTCACCTCATGAAACTCATGAGACAACTGAACCCATCACCTCAACTTCAAACTCCGTGTTCTGAAGAGCCCTGTAAGGCAGATGGGATTGGAATTTGCAGGATATTTTTCCATATTCTCATTACCATCCAGTGTTTATCTTAGCTGATAGATGTGCCTCTGTGCTGAGGCATAGGAGTGCGCTTATGAAGCATCAGTTTAGGAAAGTAGCTAAGAGTGGTAGCTTTGGGCCTAACAAGAAGTAGTCACATATGTCTGTTGAGTTAATAGGGATTTCTTCATCTTTTGTTTTGTTTTGTTTGTTTTGTTTTTTGAGACAGGGTCTTGCATTGTAGTTCAGGCTGGCCCTGAGCTCACTATGTAGCCCAGGCAAGCCTCGAACTCAGCAATCCTCTTGCCTCTGCCTCCCGAGGGCTCGGATGACAGGCGTAGAGCCACCACACCCAGCCCATCTTCATCATTTTTAAATGTGAGTCCTCTTGGCTGGAATGAGCACAACACAAAGGCTTGATGAATAGATGTGGGTGGGTCATCTATGGCGTCTATGTGAAGGTGGCTGGGCCTGGACTGCTCAGACTGAAATGGCACTGAAACTAAAAGAGGTTGGGAACTATCAGTTTGTATTGGTTAATTCAGGTTTCCTGAATAATCCACTTGGTCTATTAGACCTGGTTGCCCCTCTTGGTCACTTAGGACTTTATGTATTTATTTATTTTCCCTAAAAAACTTGCATCCTGGAAATCCCCTTATTTCCAAATGAATCAGAATGTTTCACTGCCCTACTTTATAGTGACCAAACTTACCACAGTATTATTTCTCTTCCTTTTGTGTGGCCTGCTCCTTCAGTGGTCTACGAGCCCAAGGCCACTGAAGCTAGACCAAAGGATCTGTTGACTCCATCCTCTGCTGTGGATGAAGAAACAAAAGAGTTAACTGCACAAATAACCTACAGCCTGGCTGGAATTTTCTCAAGAAAGTCCTGGAATATTGAATCACCCACCCACCTTTTTTTTTTTTTTTTTTTTTTTTGGAGACAGGGTCTCACTTTGTAGTTCAGGCTGGCCCTGAGCTCACTATGTAGCCTTGAACTCAGCAATCCTTGAACTCAGCAATCCTCCTGCCTTTGCCTCTTGAGTGCTGGGCTTACAAACGGGAGCCACCATGCCCGATATTGGGGAATGTGGTACTGATTGCTGGTGGGCATGAGTCACCATGCCCAGTATTGTATGTGGTTATCAGGGATCAACCAGGGATCTTGTGCTTGCTAGGCAGGCACCAGAACCACTGACCTAAATCTCTCACCCCCACCCACTTTTTTTAAGAACAACTGCTTTTTATGGTGCATCATGCATAGTCACTTCTGTTTTATACTGTATTTAGCAGAACAACAAAGCGACAAACCAGGAATAACTCTCCTAAGAATGAGTGTAGGCCACTATAAAACTTATATCCCTCAAAAAAGAAATGATAGTTTTAACATTAGCAAGATGACAATTTATTTTTATTTATTTGTTCACTCAGACAGGAATGACGATTTCATTCATGTCCTTAGACACTTCTCAGTTTATGGATTCTTTCTTATTTTACTCTCTTAATTGGATGAAAGTATATGGCTGGTGATTTATGGCACACCGGTTATGCCAACATCATTTTAAATGTGCACAGCTGCTCCGCAGTAGTTTAACTTGGCAGATAGTATTAAGCCATTGGATTGTGTCATTTATTTGTATATGTGTACAATAGTCTCCTTGTGCAGGTTCTTCAAAAATTCTTGCAGGAATAGTTTGAAACCAGGCATTTAAGGAGTCTCAGAGAGTGATTTATTCTTTTGGAAGATTTTCGGAGTTTCCAGAAGTAAGAGTGAGATAGCATTTTGTGCAGCTGATAAGACCCCAAGGGACTCAGAGTGACAGGCTGAAGTGGAACAAGGTTAGGAGAGTGATAGGTCCCTCAACCCTGGATGGCAATGCCAGTTCCCATGGTCATGTAGTCAGAGTAGGACATGCTCCTGCTGACAGCAGTCTCACTTTCGTTATGACAGGCCTCAGAGAGGCAGCTAAAAGAGAAGGGTGATCTAATAATACAAGTCTTTGCAGGCATAAATAACTTGAGAAGCTCTGTTGACAATAAGAAATTTGGCATGCACACTAGTTGACTATGCTATCTTCAAATTCGAAGGGCCCTGAGATTTGTCACCGTCGTTCTTTGTAGTCAGAGATGAGATTGTTGACACCGTGGTTACCCTTGTATGCAAGTGTGGCTGAAAATACCAGAATGTGACAGATGATAAGGCCTTTCAGCTGAGTGTACTCAGAAAATCTTTTTTTGGTTCGAGTCTGCCGGCCTCCCAGGGTACGCTTTGCCTTTCACAAAGTCGCCGCGTCTGTGCAGCACACCTCGCAACTGTCTCTATGGCTCGAGAGTCTTTCGCCTGGGATCCGGTGAGGATGACACCTTCTACCTGGTTTGCTTACTGTCTCCTGTGCTGAAACCAGCCTGGGAACCTAGGGCCCGGCCTCTTTCCTGTGTTGTGGCTGTGAGAGACACATTTGGAGATACGCACCCGTGCTCCTCAGGGGCTTTGTTTATAGGGGATTTTATTATAGGACCTTAAATTTGTGTGTGTTTTCAACTGAAAGCACCTGAGGTACTGAAATGGCCCCGCCTCCCTTTCTCAGTTTTGGTTGTCTTAGAATAAGATACAGAAGAAGAAACCCTGTTGCCCCAATATGCGTTCTCTGTAGGCAGATAAGTAAAACCATACAGTTTGTTGCTTTGAAAAGTGTTTCTACATCAGCGTATCCCCTCCTCCAGTTTTTGTAAAGGCTGAAATATCCCCAAAGGTCGTTTGTGAAGGTTGATAATGGGATGTCCCCAAGCTACTGTGTAGATCCCAGAAAGCGTTTCTTTGCTGGCTGCTCGGGTCAAGGGTTTGGGGCAGCACTTAGTGAGGTCAAGATGCAACACTGCGATCTCCAGCCAATAGCCAGCAGTGTTTGGCACTGGATCACTTTGCTTCTTTGCAAATCAAAATGGTTTTACACCGGTGTTCAGGACAGGGGTCAGGAAGACAGTAAAGAACTCATGGGTGGCGCCTTAGCCTTACCTCCCACAAGAGGAACCGCAGAGTCTCCTGGACAGGGAAACCCCAGAGCCCTTCTTCACTGCTTAACCTCTAAGTGAGTGGCCTGCTCAGCTTCTCTCAGAAGGCTCTGAAGGAACACTGCCTTCATATGTAAGCAAGTTGTGCTGAAGATTGTGGAGAGGTTAGATGGTGAAGATCGAGACCATCTTAGCCTTGTAGGTGTCTTCAGAGGAGGAAGGTGTGCCCTAGAACACTCACGCATAGCAAAAGGATGGCACATGTCCAAGAAAAGACATCTTAAAATGAAGAAGGGACCCAGAGTTTGCAGGAAAGAGGAACTGAAAAAATACTTTTCCCGTTTCAGAGTTTTGCCTTCCTCTCACATAGTTCCATCTGGAACAATATTTGAAGCTGTTTCTCCAGGGAATGTGGAAACATCGGATTTAAACTCACTTTGGTCCTCTAAGGGCACAGGAAGTGAGACACAGATTCCTTCAGACTCCAGTGTGTACATCAGCAGTCTTGAACTTCTAGCTGACATTTCTTTCTTTCTTTTTTTTTCCAGAGGAAAAGGACTAAGAATAAGCAAGCAACTAATATGAGGAGAATGTTCCTCTTCCTATTTTATAGATGACGAAACTCAAGTTCAATTATTGGAGCAGGAATAAGCGAGAGTTCAGGAGCAAAGTGAAATTCATGGGATCCAGACCCATTTGCCAAGGTGAGCAAATTTATGGGTCAGCTCAACTCACAGCCCGTTGACTGTTGTCTCTTTAGTTCTGCCTCCAAACTTTGGGGTTTCCTCCAAAGTTCTGACTAAGAACTTCGCTAAGAAAATAGTCTGTTTTTATTTTAGAGTTTGAAAGACAAGTGAACGAACAATGATTCTCAACTGTATCCCTAGTGGCCTATGAAATAGTAAATAGTAGCATTACTATGACAGGTGGCAATCAAAATTCCTCTGCTTGGGCCGGAGGGTTAGCTCAGTGGTTCTGGCACCTGCCTAGCAAGCGCAAGGTCCTGAGTTTGATCCCCGGTAACCACATATAATGTTGGGTGTGGAGACTCACGCCCACCAACAATCAACACTGCATATGGCAATGCCAGGCGTGGTGGCTCATGCCTGTAATCCCAGCACTCGGGAGGCAGAGACAAGAGGATTGCTGAGTTCACGGCAGCTTGCCTGGGCACCATAGTGAGCTCAGGGCCAGCCTGAACTACAAAGTGAGACCCTGTCTCAAAAAAAAAAAAAAAAGAATCCTCTGCTTTGGTTATTTTGAAGGCATCATGTAAAATCTATTATTTTAAGACAAATATCTAAATTATTTTTTTCTAAATTATTTTAATGAATCTTTTTTTTTTGTAACAGAATAAAATCTTTAACCTCCTCTATGTGTGCTGGACAAGAGTTCTGAAAGAAACAGTTGTCTTGAGACAAATCTCAAGAGATCTTAATAAAGTAGGTTCAACAGACATTCAAAAAGCTACTAGTTATAACAACTAGCATGCCTATAAAATTACTGTTAGGCCCAACAGGTTTACTCCACGTGGGTTCCTTCCCTTTCTGTTGATGTAGTGTCAGGAGTCATCATCTTCATGTTATGGGACCTTTTAAATTTATAAAGCTCTTCCTCAAGAATTGTTTTCATGAGGACAATCCAGAGTGACTCAAAGCTTAAGTTATTTTTCCTCTTCAATCAGATAAAGCAACTGAGACAAAAAGCACATGCTTTCCTGAGGTTACCAGAACTGGAATATAGGACTACAGTGTGCTTAATGCCATCTCATTTTATTCCCTTCTCTGTGCTTTACTAAAAGTTTATTGAGAATCATCCTTTTGGATATAGCAGCCTCAGCAGCAGCAAATGATCACGTGAAACCGAACTTTCTGATAGTGGCGCTGACAGGGTATTAGCTCTCCCATCTTAGTCTGGGATCGGTCCATAGGATTTAAGTCATGGTTGAACACAAGACTGGGGTAGGAAAGGAAGGATGCCAAGGAGGGAGGCGAAGCCTGATCTGGCAATGTCCGTATGCCACAGTCTGAACGAGCGTGCCCCTCCAAATTCCTATGTGGGAACCTCAGTGTATTGAGGGGCACTTTGGGAGAGCAGCTGGATTCGGAAGGGAAGGGAGAACATAGACCAAGACAGGAAAGACGCTTCTATTTACACTTCAGGTATAGTGATAGGAGGAAGAGGCTGCATTTGAAAACCTCATGTGATGGTTTAGATCCAGACTGTCCCCCTGAACTCTCATGTGCTCTAAGGAGGGACCTTAAAAGACCTTAAAAGGTGACCTGAAAAAGTTCATAGGGTGTGGTACTAGTCGGTGGATGCGCCTGCTAATAAGGGCCGCAGCTGCGCGCTTTGTGGGCCAGGCCAGCGGAGCGCGGCACGGAGGGCGCCTCGCTCCCGTTCCTTCCCTCTCTGTGCCTCCCGCTGCCGTGACGTGAGCCGCTTTCTCCCAGGCCTTCTGTGATTCTGTTTCTGCTGCTGAGGCAGCGATCGGGGACTGAAATCCCTATAAACCATGAGCCAAAGTAAACCCCTGTCCTTTAAGTTGCGGGTGTTGGGAATTATGTCTCAGAAACGTGACTAAAATACCTAGAAAGGGCCAAAGCGGTTGAAAGGAAAGTTTATTAAGAAAGTTGTGGGAGATTGGAACTGGCCTCTAGAGGGCCCAGAAAGCCTGAAGAACCTTCTTATAATAATGAGAAGGGCTCATGCGCGACATGGCAGAGGACGGGCCAGAGGAGAGCAGAGCAAGGATGCTAAGAGGTTCTTGCGAGGGTCTGGCACAAAGGGTGGAATATTTGACTTTTTTTTTCATATAGCAGGAAAACACACCTGGATATACTCAATTTTCATATCTACTGCAGAGCATAAAGGCAAACTCTCTAGGTAATTTGGTATGTTTAAGGGTTGATTTACAGCATCATGAATAAATCTGTTGCCACAAGTGCACGGTCAGAGATTCTGTCTTTCAAAAGGGTATCGCCAAGTGCTCTCCATGCAGCCTGAGATCCAGCCGTTTCCTGCAGACGTTAGTGGTCAAACCTAGAGCAAGGTACAGGACCCTT
>PVIC010006611.1:0-53435 GCA_004025085.1 Thryonomys swinderianus
CAGACTAGTGTCACCATTCTGTTCCTCCATACTGGGAATTCTGGTGTCTTCACTAATCCTCATCTTGTCCAGTGCTACACTGATTCTGTGAAGGACACACTGACCTTGGGAATGACCATTAGAGTTAGAGGCCAAGCATCCCTAACCTGGGAATTCAACAGCAAATGTTCTGAAGTCCAAACATTTCTGAGTGATGACATGACCTTACAAGAGTTCCATGTCGGGTGACTTTATCTCATGCTCCAAATTATTAAGAATAATTCCTTCAGGCTCTGCATTTCAGACGTATAAAACATGAATGATTTCAGGCTTAGACTTGAGTCCCATACCCAAGAGATCTCATTATGTATATGCAAATATTTCAAAAGCCAGAAACATTTGAAATCTGAAGCACTTCTAGTCCCACGCATTTTGGGTAAGGGATACCCAATTATCTGCTTCCTTTCAAACTTACTGGCTGACTGTTTCTGTGGGCAAAATCTCCGTACTTCAGAAACACAAGGTATGACAGATGGGGTCTTTGCTTTCCACGTAGCTCAAATAAATCTAACTGGGGAAACAGAATAGGAAATTGAATCTCAGGATATTCTAGCTCAATTTTGATCTAGAAGGTGTGGAGATTTAAGTTGTCTCAAACAGTTGGGTTTTTTTTTGTACTTTTTGAGACAGGGTCTCGCTTTGTAGTTCAGGCTGGCCCTGAGCTCACTATGGTGCCCAGGCAAGCTGCCGTGAACTCAGCAATCCTCCTGTCTCTGCCTCCCAAGTGCTGGGATTACAGGCATGAGCCACCACGCCCAGCATTGTGGTATGTGGTATTGATGGCTGGTGGGCATGAGTCTCCACACCCAGCATTATATGTGGTTACCGGGGATCGAACTCAGGACCTTGCGCTTGCGAGGCAGGCGCCGGAACCACTGAGCTAACCCTCCGGCACTCAAACACACTTTTAAGGCCATCATCACCTGTGATCTCAAGCAGTTGATCTTCTAAGAAGGACAAAGTTGATTCACCTGGGATCTTTACAAATGGCTCACTATTCCTTTATTCCTTTCTTCCCAGTTTGTCTTTTATGGTTGGGAAGTAATGCTCACACTCTTTAAATCTGAAATAGGTAACTTGTACCTGCTGAGAGAAAGATTTCTGCTAATATTTGAAATGTGTCAAAAATCCCAATGTTCACTCATCACCCTCCTAATTCTAATAATTCTAGTGAATGCAGCCACTTTATCTGTTGAGTTGAACACAGGAGACAAATGGCTGTAAAGGGTATTGTGCCTGACGTGCTTTAGTATAATTCTTTGTGAAAAATTGTTCTGGCAAGATGGTTTTAAGACGCCACCTTGTGAACCTCTATGTCACTGTGTGGGAAGAGCTTTCAATTGGCACTAACTGCGCCTCAGAGACACAATCTCAAAATATCCCAGAAATTCCAACATTTGTATCTCTAAACCATGATCCTTCCCACCCAAAACTAAGTCCCCTTTCTGGGAGTGCCACAAAATCCTTTCCAAAACTCGTGTCCTGAGTTTCATCAAAAAAAACAAGGTCAAAGTGAGGCACCTTTGCAAATAGGGCTCCGCCAGGAACAGGTGGTGCCTCACCTGGGACTTTCTCCAGCCTGCGTCCCAGGTGCACGGCTGGCCGCCGGGAGCCTGGAGCGAGCAGGTGTGAAGCTCCAGACTCGAACAGCAGCTGTGCTCTCAACGCAGCCTGCAGGCTGGGCTCGGGGCCGCAGGACCGGTCGCCTCCAGCTCTGCAGGGCTTTAGCTCCTGCGGCCGGATTCCCCCCATGTCCCGGACCGTGCACCAGGCAGCAGCTCCCCGCGCCGGCCCCAGGGGAGCCCAGCTGCAAGCCAACGCTCCCATGTCTGATGGTGTCCATGCGGCCGGCAGAGGTGACACCGGCCGTCTTCCCAAGGGTCAGCAGAGAGGAGCTGGCTGCGGACAGCCAGTCCCCAGCACCTCCCCCTGGCCTGAGCCCCTGTGGGCCTCGCCTTTAACTACCGCCCTGTGTGACCGCAGATGGCCTGGAGCCGTCCTCTTATCTAGAGTCTTCGGCAGGTTAATGAGAGTCTCCCCCACCTCTGGGCTCCTCCTTGTTCGGTCAGCTCTGCAGCTTCAGTAGCACCGGGAGTTAGACCCAGGCACTCGGTCTTCGGCTCCCTTCGCCGTGGGAGAAGGAAACACGTCACCGGAGGCTCCGTTCTGCACCTCTGCGGACACAGTCCTCGCCACATCTGACAGAGGATGTTGGGTTGTGGGTGTCGCGCCAGTCTCCCCTCGGCCCATGTCAGGGGGTCCATAAGACAGTCCGGGGTCTCCCGAGCCAGGCTGCGCCGTATTGGTTAGCTGGATCGGGCAGAGGTGGCGGGAGTCAGCTCAGTCTGGTTCCCGGTCCACCGGGCCTCTGCTCGCCTCGAGGGGATGGGGCTTCACGTGCCCGAGCCCTCCTGCCGTCCCCGGCCCGCTGAGCACTTTGTAGATCCGCAGACCCTCCCTTCTCTCCAGCGGATGCCATCACAAAGCTGATCTCAGGACTTGAAAAGCCCCCTCGCCACCTCCACGAACCACCCCCGCTTGAGACCAGGGTGCAGTGACCACGGTTTGCGTGTCACAGAGGCCCTCGCAGTGCAGAGAATGAGAGCTGGTCTCAGCCTGACTCAGCTGGTTGGACTCCGTCCTCAGAGCCTGAGGCAGAAGCTGCCTCCCAGGGAGAGACCTTGGGGTGCCCTGGCCTTGGGAGGCCTCAAGGCCCCGATCCCTCAAGGGCTAAAAACTCCTCCTTCTCACTGTTTTATTTCTGGCTGGATCTACCACACCAGTAAGATAGGTGTGGGGATGTCAACTTGTAGACGTGGCCTCTGTGCCCAGAAGACACGGCTTCCCTCGGAGGGCGGTGGAGACACCCACTGCGTCCCGGTTGAGGTCCGCTCCCGTGAGGCCCTGACTCCAGCGCCCCCTGCGGGCCTCAGTGGCAGCTGGTAACGGGCGGCACTCAGTGTCCTGGGTGGACCTTGCTTTTTCACACTGTGCATTCATAGATTTAGCTATTTTTTAGCCTTCGGGTTTCTGACATGTCCCCAACTCTCCTGACAGGCAGAATTAACTTTCACCTCCTCTACGGGACTTTAGCAACTGGCTGACACGGTCAGTAAATCACGTCCCACTGAATTGGTTTGCAGTCTGCCTGCCCGAGGAGGCTGCACACTGCTTAGACGCGAGGACGGACTCTTCCTTCTGTGATACATGGCGAATGCGTGCAAGGTGTTTCCCGCGAGTGTGAACCGATCCGCGAACCGGCCGTTTCCTGGGCCTGAGTCTCGGACCAGGGGGCACACCGCCGTGCTCACCCCTCCCATCCTCGCGGACGTTTCTGCCGTCGTCCTAGAGGGAGTGTGCTGTGTTTTCTCATCCATTCGTCACGTCTAATACATTGTCAGGATGGTGGGGGTGACCGGGAGGAGGGGAGCCTGATCCTGCCGTCAACACCCCAGTCAGCCGAAGGCCCGCCCCCTGCCAGGATGCCAGGCCGCACCTGTGCCAAGGCTCCTGATGCCCGGGCCAGGCAGCGAGGTCTGAGCCGATTCCTGCGGTTGCCGAAGCAGGAGCCGGCACCAACCGGCCTGGTGCTGGCATCTCCGAGCTCGGCAGAAATGCTGTTTCCACTTGCTCCGCTCCCACAGCCCTTGGTGCACGTGCCGGGCTGGATCAGCGGGATGGAGCCAGGGGACAGGGACAGACTGGCGGGGGTGGCAGGAGGACCCTCAGGGTCTCTCTGAGAGTCACCGCAGGGGCTGAGAGGTGGCTCCCCATCCTGCGCTGGACCCCACTCTGCTCTCAATTATCAATGATCGGTGGTTATACAGAAAGCCATTAGTATCTCATGAGTAACACCAGCCACTCACAGTACATATTTATTCTGGTGTTAAAAACCAAGTATGTCCAGGGCCGGAGGGTTAGCTCAGTGGTTCCGGTGCCTGCCTCGCAAGTGCAAGGTCCTGAGTTCAATCCCCAGTAACCACATACAATGCTGGGCATGGAGACTCACGCCCACCAGCAATCAATACCACATACCACGGTGCTGGGCGTGGTGGCTCACGCCTGTCATCCCAGCACTCAGGAGGCAGAGACAGGAGGATTGCTGAGTTCGAGGCTTGCCAGAGCTACATAGTGAGCCCAGAGCCAGCCTGAACTACAAAGCGAAACCCTGTCTCAAAAAAAAAAAAAAAGAAAAAAAAACCCAAATATGTCTGTGCCAGGGATTTAGCTCAGTGGTTCATCTGCCTGGCAAGGCAAGGTCTGGAGTTCGATCCCCAGTACCACACACCACAGTGCTGGGCATGGTGGCTCTCGCCTGTCATCCCAGCACTCAGGAGGCAGAGGCAGGAGGATTGCTGAGTTCAAGGCTTGCCTGGGCTACATGGTGAGCTCAGGGCCATCCTGAACTACAAAACGAGACCCTGTCTCAAAAAAAACAAAACAAAAAACCAACCAACAAACAAACAGCAAAAAAAGAAACCCCCAAATCCCCAAGCAACCAAACATGTCATTATGCTAAAAATGAATGTGTAGAACCCGCCCTGTTTTATAACCCACTTCTGATGTTTCTTAGTGTTATAAGTCAGGAGTGGGAGGCCCTACTGTGACCCTCCCGCTGGGACAGTGCTGTACAAGCCCGTCTGCCTTCAGGTCTCTTTCCTGTGGAGGAGCGCTTCTCCCCGTGCTCTGTCCCCTGCCTCAGTGGACGCCAGGCGCCTGTCCCACCCAGCCCCTCAGAGCAGGGCCAGAGCGCCGTGTCCTGAGGGCCAGCTTGGGCTCCTGCTGAGCTCCCTGCTTCTAAAGGAATGAAGCAGGCCAGGCTTCATTAATCCAGGAACTCAGTTAAACTAACAAAAGTGACCTTCACCAGGCACAGAAAGAAGGCTCTGCTTCCAGGTTCCCTTTCAAACTTTCTCCAGCTTCCGCTTCATTTGTTACTCAGCCCTGGCTGGCTCGGTAGCTGAACCCAGTCACAAATAGGGACCTGTGGGTCTGTGACTGGGCAACATTCTGAAACTCTTGCGAGGGGCTTTGAATAAACATAGCTCGGGGAGTTCTAGACGGTCCAGTGTCTCCTGCCCCTTAGGAAGGGTCTTGTTACGCTCAGGTTTTAGGGCTCAAGTGCTGCCAGGACTGTGTCTCCGGAGGGCACTTAGTGGCTGGTGGGCAGTGAAGAGGAAGCAGCTACGGTGGCTTCACGTTTAACGTAAAGCTCGGGCCAAAGCCAGCGGCTGTGGTCCAGGCCCAGGCTGAGGCAGCCTCCCCCTGCTGTCCGCTGCCGGGCTCCTCTTCCTGCCAGCAGCCTCCCTGGGCTGCCGTGAGAGCCACAGTGCGTGAGGCTCCCCCTGGTGGCTGCCCTCACGGGGCCCTCTGGCTAAAATCCCGGCCAGCGCGGCCTCAGGTGCGCCCCAGCTGGGGGCCGGATGCGCCTTGGGCGCCTGCATCGCGGCCTCTGGAAGCGGAAGCGGCCTCTCCTGCTCGCAGGGGAAGCAGCGGGTCCTGGTGGCAGGCGTGGGTGGGAGGAGAAGCCACCAGAGGGAAGACTCCGAGCCTGAGCCCTTCTGGGGTGGAGGGTCCGGAATGGCGTGGGAAGCGGGCGGCGGCACCCGCGGGGCTGCTGCCGCGGTGGGGACGCCTGGCAACCTCAGTGATGAGGCCACTGTTGTGTGCTCGTGGGTCTGTTTCTTGCTAGACGATTTTCTCCTCGTGGGCGGGACTTAGTGTGTGTCCTTTCAACATCGTACGCCCACCGCTGGCCCGCAGTCTTTTTTGATAAAAATATGCTGAAAGAAATGAGCTCCATTTGAACTTTTTAAAAAAATGCTGTCATGTACTGAAAAATAAAATAATCACGCCAACAGTCTATTTCTTTCACTTGTCTACTTGACCTTCTTGTCCCGAGGTTGGACAGAACTCCCCTGGATGGGGGCCCTCCTCAGAGGACATTGTTGAATCAGTAGAGGTTAAAGCCCCCCCAGATCTGACTGCCAGCATGTGGAGTGCTCCCCTGTCCTACAGCCGCAGGATAAGGGAGGAGCATCTTGTCTTTCTGCTTCCTGTGTCCCTGGGCTGATGCCTGGGGATAAAACTGCTAAAAGGCAAAGCAACAAGAGAGAAAGCAGTTTTACTTACGTGTGTCTGCATCACTGACAAGGCAAAGCGGGGCTCCGGAAGGCCTCAGAACTCAGGGTTCGTGACCACCTCAGGCCAGGCAAGAAGGCCTCAGGCGTGGTGGGAAAGGGCCATCATGGGAAGGGGAGCAGGAAACCGCAGATGAATGCGTGCGAAGCGGACGGGAGCTCGGCCCTTCTTCACTGATAATAGTGCTGCAGGGGTCTCCTCTTCCTGTACGGGAGAGAGAGGCTTGTGCATGGAAATTGCCTTTATATGTGCAAATTTCCTTTTTAAAAAGGAAAACTTGCGCTCTATTTGCTGAGCTTTCCAGCATCATACAGAAGCTGCTGTCCTTGCCGCCTGGCGTGGGTGGAAAACTTTGCTGTTTATCGCTGCGGAAATCCAAATGCAGACCATGTCCGAAGGTTAAAAAGTGAAAGCAAACCCCATCACATCTTAAGAGGATGTAGCCGGGGAGGTAGCTCCGTGGCTCTGCGCCTACCTGGAAAGTGCAAGGTCCTGAGTCTGATTTCTGGAGCGTGGGGGGTCTTAAGAAGACGTGGGAAAGGTCGACAGCCCGAAGTGTCATGGTCTATGATGGAAGGGTTGCAGATGACGTCGACTTACCCTCCTGTTCATTTTTAAAGTTTAATCTTTTGATAAATGCCAAATATTCTTATTTAACACATAGCTTTTGCAGCCTGAGTATGGGATCTAAATCTTCCTGAACCCTACTGACCTCCTGAGAAATATGTGAACCACAAAAACTAAAAATAAACCAAGTCCCTTTCCTAAAAAGTTTCAACCCTCTGATCAAAAAGGAGCAGATTCCTGTTTGCTGACTCTCAGTTACCAATAGCAACAGATAGTTATTTTGACCACAGGCTGTAGCCCAGCTCTGTCTCCACGCTCCTGTCGGCGATGAGTGGAAAATCTGAGTTAGCCTCCCCCGGAGAGGGCACGGGATTATTTCTGTTAGTCCCACGATGGATCCCCTTTGCCTCTCTAATCGGGCCCAGCACCCACGGCCTCGCTTCTCTTACCGACTCCCCTCCTGCTGGTCCAGCTCATGGTTCGGGTCCGGTTTTGCCTGTGTGGAAGTATGGCTTCCGCGGTGGGACGCACGGCTCCCGAAGCCGAGAGCCCCTGCGTGGCGCCCCTCCGGCGGGGAGGGAAGACAGTACGCGGAGCTCGCCGAGGAATCTCCCGTCACCCTCACGCTCCTGCCATCTAAACCGTTCTGAAAAAGGCTGCTTTGCTCTCGCAGATGCTCTACCTTCGCATCTGGGGGCGCGGGATTCGTTTCCTACCCGCAGAGAGCGAGCGTAACACGGCTGCCGCGGCCCTTTACCCCTCGTCCCGTGTAAATACGTGAGGCCGCTCGGGAGGCTCTGCTGACGTTCATCCACGATCTCTGTTCCACGGCCAAGCGACTGAGCTCTTCGCGGCCTCTGTGGGGTTCAGCGCGGCCTGTGTGGTCTCCCGAGGCGGACAGGGGGCCCTCCTGGGGTGGACACTGTCCCCGCGCCCGGCCGATGAGGCCTCAGGAGGGCAGGCCGTGCGGTCTCTGCTCGCTGACCTGAAGCCCTGCCCTGGCCTGACCGCGGGCGGGCCTCTCCGCCCTGTCCTCTTCTCTCGAGCTCCGCCCGCTGGGTGCCGTGAGAGGAATGAAACGCAGCTTCTCCTTCTCGGTTTCCTCTGCCCTCGACCCTGTGCTGCAGGCGGCACGTACCCGGGCCAGGACTGGCCAGGAGGGGCTGCCCAGACTGAGGTAATGCAGCCAAGGAGCTATTATACATAACCAGTGATCAAAAACATGGTGAAGGGGCCGGAGGCTTAGCTCAGTGGTTCCAGCACCTGCCTCGCAAGCGCAAGGTCTTGAGTTCAATCCCCAGTGACCACATACAATGCTGGGCGTGGAGACTCACGCCCACCAGCAATCAATACCACATACCACAGTGCTGGGCGTGGCGGCTCACGCCTGTCATCCCAGCACTCAGGAGGCAGAGGCAGGAGGATTGCTGAGTTCGAGGCTTGCCTGGGCTACATAGTGAGCTCAGGGCCAGCCTGAACTACAAAGCAAGACCCTGTCTAAAAAAAACAACAACATGGTGAACCCTTAAATATTAAAAAATCATGCCAGTGAGAGACACATGGGATAAGTGTGTTCACAAGGGGCAGTAGTCTGGGGGAACTTTTACCACAATAAATATGTACCTCAATGTTCACCGTAGTTTTTGATCACTTCTCACTGACCAATGGTTTATGGCAGTTTCTGTCGAGTAAAAACCCGGAGGGCGGAGGGCTGGGCGTGGCCTCGGGGAGGCCCAGCTGCGGCCACAGCGGCGTGTCCTGGGAGTTCGGTGGGAAAGCATTACGGCTCGAGGACAGGCGCAGCCCACGAGTCAGAGCCTCCTCGGGAGGACAGACCTGCGGGGCAGCCAGGGGCTCGGCGGTGCTGCGTCACTTTGGCTCAGCCCACTGGTGCGTCCGCAGGAAGCGCCCGTGCAGCTGTGCAGTGCCCAAACCTCAGGCACAGACATGGGGGTTGGAGAAGGCCACGCCGCGGCGGTGACCGCGGGCATGTCAGGCTGAGGAGGTCTGGAGAAGGTGGCCTGTGCACGGCGGCTGTTCGTCTGGCCCATTCGCGCTCAGAACCGGGCTCCTGGTGCAGTCAGAGTCAGTGAAAGTCTACCAGCACCAATATGTGCACCAGCACTCTGAAGGGAAGACTTCATCCTGGGCTTTGTAACCTCAGATTCCTCCACAGGAGGAATTACTGAAACGCTTTCCCAAGCGAGCCAGGAGGTTGTCTTCATGCTGACAGAACTGGTGCCCTCAGGCCAGTGTTTGCTCTTGTTTACAGCCCCTGTTGTTTGCATATGAAGGACCAGTTCCACGGATGCAGTACTTCCTGCCTGTGGTCTCCAGTGCTTCCTGCCTGTGGTTTCCTGCCTGTGTTCTCCAGTGGTGCAAAGTCTGGCTTGTACTGAAGAACTGCGCACTGCATCTTGACACGTTGTCATCTTCTAGTAGTATTTGCAGGAAAATGTCCACGTTTTAGTTACCTGGATTTTGAAAGATAAGCCTGTATGTCCAGCTATAGCAGGAGCTGGGAAGGCTCTGTGGGCAGGAAGAAGTCAGGGACTCAGGAGCAACGCTACTCAGCAGAGCGGTGGCTGCAGACCCAGGACCCTGCTGAGGCCGCTGCGTGTCACAGTCTGGAAGGAATGCGCTGCACGGCGGGTCTGCAGAGCCAGCGCGGCGCAGGCTGGAGCAGTGCCCGGGAGGGACGGCCACCCCACAGCTGAAGGGCTAGATGCTTAAAAGGCTTAGAGGTGAAGGAAGAGTCAGTCCCGCTGCGGAATTTCAGGAAGGTCACGTTCCTTCGTCTGCTCTTTACTTTCTAGGGCTCAGCTATCTGCAGGGTTCCGGCACACGGTGCACACTCTGCCGCCCTGCCCATGCCCACCCCCGCTCTGTACCGCTCCCTGCCCAGCTCCTGGAATCCAGCTGCCGATGCGGGCCACGCCCGGGACGTGCTTCCCAGAGAGGCCGCAGGCCGCGCTCCACACCCTGTTGGCTCTGCTCTGCGGAGAGCTCACTGTGCTGCCAGCGAGGAGAAATGCTGGTTCAGGGAAGGAAGCGGTTCATTCGCTTAAGACTCTTGGCTGAGCAGAGCCAACAGGCCCTGCCCCTACAGAAAGGGGTGCAGCACACACTCCCCGAACCCGCGCAGTCACAGGGCTGTTCCGGGGCACATGTGTTGGCTGAGCGTAAAGGTTTTCGGTGAACCCAGAAGACGCTTTGGGCGGGGTTGCCGGACAACCTCTCCCTAACTGTGTTGTGAAATGTACCCTCACGCGCCCCGAGTGAGTGGGGACTATGCACCCAGGTCTTGTCTCTCCCTCAGCTTTACAGTGAAGGCTGCACCCAGCCAGAGACCCCGAGGCCGCGGAATCCAGCCCTCCACCCCAGCTCCTGAGCCCAGCAGGCCCGCGCTGACCCTGTGACTCCTCACAGCGATCTTCTTCCCCACACTGCACCTCCGAAATGGAGTGTGGTTTAAATGGGGTCTTTTAACAAGCTGACTTGTAGCCGTTAGAAGTCTTTCGTGTCTCCTCCACCGATTGAAGGGTTGTAACTGGCAGCCTGTGGGGTTCCGCGTCTTGCCTCCATCTTTGTTTCACTTTTTTTTTTTTTTTGAGACAGGGTCTGCGGGCCTTCGTGGAAGCCCCTCTCCGTGCTGCAGAGGAGGCTGGCCTGGGCCCTCCACTTGGGTCCTGGTCTTGTTCCCCCGCTGCGTCAACCTCCCACCCCGGGAGCGGGGCCAGGAGGGACCAGTGCAGAGCCGGAAATGGGCCCGGGCAGGGCTGGCCCAGGACATGGGCACGGGGTGCGACGGAGGGAGCCGGTCAGGACTGCGGACGGCACAAGTTGGAAGCCAGAGGGGACAGCCAGGTCTGGGGACTGGGATGAGAGTGGCCTTGGGAAAAAGTCCAAAAGAAAAAGTTTCTGATCCTCCTGGCAGCGAGGCCTGCGCCTTCTAACTTGGTGAATCTCGGGGGCGGAGAGGAAGAGTCCTGCTGGGCTCGCGGACCCCACGAGACCTCGGAGTCGAGAGCTGCGGTCACTGCCGCTGGCCCCTCTGGAGGGGAGGTGGCCCCGGGGCCCCGTCCAGCCTGCAGTGTTCCTCACACCGAGGGCCCGTGCTGCTGCTCGTAGTCACCACGACTCTAACGCGCGCTGTACTGAGCTGGGCTCTGCCCCACACGGCGAGGCTGAAGCCGGCAGGACTGTGCTCTCCCTGTTCGGCTCCACGGGGCCGACACGCTGACGGGGAGACACGCAGGCAGAGCCCGGACTCTCCCCAGCCAGCCGGCCAGCGCCGCGGGCTGGGCACAGTGAGACTCGGTCCCGACAGCAGCTGCCGCCAGGGCGTTTGGGGCTGGCAGGCAGAGGCCTTGTGTTCCCCGGACTTCGCCCTTGTGCTCGAGGCCGCGGCCGCTGCCTGCCTGTGGGCCGCGGGCGGATGATGGGGTCCGACGCCGCTTCTCGGGGCCGCCCCGAGACGGGGCTCGGTGCCCTGCAGACGGGGCTCTGCCCCTGCGTGGAGCAGGGTCGCGCGGTGAGCAGTCAGGCTGCGGCCCTCGGGCCATCCGCGAGGAGCTCTTCTAGGAGTGATGTCCAAGCAAAGACAGCGGAGAGGCAAGGGCGGGAGGCCGCTGTGCTGGGTTAGGTGCTGCCCAGGCGGCAGGGACACGAGCTCGTGCCATGGTGGGCCAGGTGGCAGGGAGTCCCTCACGGGCAGCCCAGTGCCCGAGAAGGTGCTGCTGTTACTGGGTCTCTGCCCTCTCTGGTGAGTTTAGCTACGCTATGGACAAGGAGAGAATAACCAGGGGCTGATCTGTGCGACCAAGACCCCGTCCTGCGCCAGAGCGAAAGGCATGGGGGCTCTTGTCCAGCCCGAGGCGGTCAGACTGTATGCTGCACGCACTGTTAATATGTATATTATAATTATTATATTTAAGAGCTAAAGTCATTCCCATTTTCCATCCCTTCTTTCTGAAAGGACTTCCAGTGGTGTTCTCGGCCTTCTCCCACAAGGGCCTCTGGAACTCATGGGCCCTCGACCACCCCTCAGCTGGAGCCTGGGTGACAGGGGCCTCCCCTGGCCGTGTGCCGCTCAGCGTCCCAGATATCCCGTGACCTTCCAGTGCTCTACTCGGTCAAGCCATGTTTATTAAGTCTTGCGGGCCAGACTCCGGGGGAGGACCCGCGGACGAACCTACGGGCTGAAGAAACAAACACTGCGGCCCTTCCCAAGCCGGGTCGCGACTGTACTTCGTCTCTCCATAGGTCCTTGGTGTGACTTGTGAACGGTCTGTGTTCTCCGAGACAGGGTGACTTTTACATATTAGCACAGCAAACCCTACAGACATCGTAAATATTTAGTAAGTGTTTGATGAGTGAATACACGAACTGGCAGAGCTGTTCAGTATTTTGTTGCTGGCTTGCACCCTTCCCCGTCCTGCTTCCCCTCCCTCTCTGCCGACCACACACACACATCTGTGCTGCCTCCTCCTCCTGGCCTCCCAACCCCCCAGTCCTCCTCACACTTAGATTCTTTGACGGCAGGAGCCAATGCTCATCTGTCTTTATATTTCCCAAATTTTGTTCATTTCTAGAATACGGAGGCACTCGACAGGTGCTGAGGTGTGAGCCAGCGACTCACTGTGCGAAGGCGAAGTTTTGGAATTTGGGTGCTCGGGGAAGGTGCAGCGTATGCAGGCCCTTTGCTCTGGGTAAGTCTGGTCCTGCTTACAAACGCACGTTTCGTGGAAACCAGTGTGGATCGCGCACACATTTGGGGAGACTCAGGTTACTGTTATTTGTATAACACAATTATTTCAAAAGTATATGATCCACAGTAACAATGCCATCTTTACTAGCTCAAGAATAAAAAGTGCTGGAGCTTAATTTCCTTAGAACAGTGCTGTGACCACAGCTGCTGCTACACATATCAAGTGTGTTTAGAGTTGACTTAGTCACTGTAATTCGATAAGGCTGGGTTGCTTTAGTGGCTGAAAAAAGCAGCCTTAACCTGAGGGCTTCGTGCAGAAACACTGCTAAGTCCTGTAATAATTCACCTGGGCCCTGGCTCTGGGGCATGACACTCCTTAGGGGAGATGATGCTACCCAAGCAACTTTGTCTCTAGCTTTTCCTCAGATCTTTTATCATTCAAAGGTTCCTGGGCCAGACATCTGTAGGCAGCCAGTCTCCTTATTAATCCCCTCTGCTTGGGACTTGGGCTCCCTCATGACTCACTGTGTTTCTGATGATCAAGCTTCTTGTCTTCATCCTAGCCCCATGTCTGAATGCTGCCCCGATTCTCTAGGCTTTGGCTCGTCAGAGATGGGGTCATCCTTGCTTTTGTTCTCTGTAGCTTGGTATTTCCAGGAATCGGGGTTCTACTCTTTGTCCCTAGTTCTCATGTCTAGAGATTTTTGAGTCTTTGCTTCTTGCTGCTGGGATCCTTAGAGCTCACAACTTGCCCACCTGGACATCTCTATTGCAGGTGGCTCTGTCCTGGGGTCTCTGGAATTTAGCCTTTCCCACATGAATTATGTTACCGTCCACTTAGCTGATGTAGGAACATCTTCTTCTGTCTGCTAAGGTAGCCCAGCTCTCAGTTTGGAGAAAGAAAAGGAGAAATGGGAGAGGAAAAGACAGTGGGGAAGGGAGAAGTCGGTTTGTAGACAGAGTTGTTCCGACTCTGGTCAGTTGGCTATCCGGAAATGAAGTGGGCAAGCCGAGTGTGAACACAGACGTTCAGCGACAACGCGTTTGGAAACCCCACTCTCTACGGTTCGATCTATGTCCTGAGGCTGGGGTTCCAGGAAATGTCACCATCGGTCCAAGCAGAGGAGCTATGGAGTTCGGGTTTCAGTCTACTAGGGAAATTGTTGTTTAACATTCTCTTGAGGAGAAAAATGGAACTCTGTCCTCTTCAGTGTCATCTATCAAATTTCTGCCACAAGAGTCCACTGAAGTCTTAAGTCACCCATTCATTTGAAAGGGTGACCAGTATTAGAATTGCTATTTTCTTTTTTTAAATTTATTTTTATTTATTTATTTTTTTGAGACAGGGTCTCGCTTTTTAGTTCAGGCTGACTCTGAGCTCACTATGTAGCCCAGGCAAGCCTCGAACTCAGCAATCCTCCTGCCTCTGCCTCCCGAGTGCTGGGATGACAGGCGTGAGCCACCACGCCCAGCACTGTGGTATGTGGTATTGACGGCTGGTGGGCGTGAGTCACCACACCCAGCATTGTATGTGGCTACCGGGGATCGAACTCAGGACCTTGCGCTTGCGAGGCAGGCGCCGGAACCACTGAGCTAACCCTCCGGCCCTGCTATTTTCTTTTCAAAAGTCTACGCTGATCAAACACATCCTTCCTTGTGATCATGGGAATATTTGTGAAATCATCACTCTATAACTCTAGCCACGTAGTCATGGAAAGCTGGCGGAATCCTTTTAGAGCTGTTTTTCTCCTGGTCAAGACGAAATAGGGGGCTCAGAACTTTGGGCATGTCAGAAACAGTGGATCGTCCTTAAGTAGAAAGTGTCTTAATTAGCTTTTCCATCTCTGGAGCAAAAGGCCCAACACTCACAGCTTAGAGGAGAGGCTTGTTTGGGTCGGTGACAGAGAGATTCCAGTCTGTGCTTGGGTGGCTCCAAAGTGGAAATCATAGCCAGAGGTTCTGGTGGGACAAAGCCGGTCACTTCATGGTGGCAGAGCCCAGAGCAAGAGGCGCACCCTCTAAGCGAACACGCCTAGTGCCCCCCCCAGCACACGCAACTATGGACATCAGCGGATTTGTACATCTAATTGGATTTTCTTAAACCATACTGTCTACAAATAAACATAATAACAAAGTCATAATTCCAACTAACACTATGTGACTAGCCTGATACCCCCAAACTACAATAGTCCCCTCCCCAAGGTCTCAACAGTCTCATATTGTTTAAAACTCCAAGTCTAAGTCTCCTTGGAGACTCAAGGCACACTGTTAGCTGTGAACTCCTGTAAAAATAAAAACAAGTCACACATACTATTCTCAAGACACAGTGGTATACAATAAACAGTCCCACCCCCAAGAGAGGTATAGAAAGATTAAAAAAAAGATAAAGACTGAAATTCAACCATGAAAGATAAAGTCCTGTAGTTCCATATAGATATTTAGGGCACAGAGTGAGATACAAAGTCCAGAAGGTGTGGGTGGCCACACCTGTATGGTTTTCAAATCGCGACCTCTCTACTGGGCTGGTTCCACTTGTTTTCTGTGATACGCTTGGTAGATGCTTCGTGCTCCTGGAAACTCCAACTTCCTGGGTCTCCACTGCACCTTCAGCTTTGTTCTCACAACCTCACACATTGCACTTTCCTGGCAGGGGTTCTGATCTTGTCACATTTTGCCTGGTCTTGCAGACTTTCATTTAAAGTCTTGATAGAAGCCTCTATGACCCCACAACTCTGTATGCCAGTAAGACTAGCATCATATGGACAATGTCAGTGTCTGCGTGAGCTTAAACAGTAGCAAGGCCCCATTGTGCTATGGCTGACGTGGTCTCTGAATTCCTGAATGCGTTTGCATAGTGAAATAAATTCTGGGAAACAAATACTCATCCAGACCAGTCCTAGCGGCCTTTCTTGAACAGAGTATCCATGGGCTGTCTTCTTAAATGAAAGTTTAATATTTTTGCAAACTTGACCCTGAGATAAGTGGGGTCTTGCTGATTCTTGAGACGCTCTCAAGGCTTCTTTCTTCTTGTCCTGGTTGAAAGTAGTTGGCTTTTTTTTTTTTTTTTTTGAGACAGGGTCTCCCTTTGTAAGTTCAGGCTGGCACTGAGATCACTATGGAGCCCAAGCAAGCCTGGAACTCAGCAATCCTCCTGCCTCTGCCTCCCAAGTGCTGTGATGACAGGTGTGAGCCACCACGCCTGGCACTGTGGTATGTGGTATTGATGGCTGGTGGGTGTGAGTCATCACGCCCAGCATTCTATGTGGTCACTGGGATCGAACTCAGGACCTTGCGCTTGCAAGGCAGGTGCCAGAACCACTAAGCTAAATCTCCAGCCCTAGTTGGATTCTTTTTAAAGATGCTAATCTCTTAAAAAAAATCACATATCCTTTGGCTTCAACTTTATACACGGTCAGCAGTTTTGCATCAACATTTAAGGGTTTGGGTTTTTTTGTTTGTTTTAGTTTTCTGAGACAGGGTCTTGCTTTGTAGTTCAGGCTGGCCTTGAACTCACAGCCTACCTCCTGCAGGTGTGAGCCACCAGACCTGGCTTATATTTTAAAAGCTGTTTTCCTTTGCTTTTTGCTCCAAATTCCTACTATAAACCTAGCTGAAAGCTAGAAGCACTCACATCACAGCTTGAATGTTGGGCTGCTTTGAAATTTCGTCCATTAGGTCAGTTAGTCGGTGGCCTTCAAGCTCAGTTTCATGAAGTTTTAGAGCATGGACAGAACACAGAGAAACTATCAGAGTGTAACACGCATAGCTTCTAGCCCAAGTCCCAATATAGTCTTTGTTCCCAGCTGAAATCACCTGAATCTGGCCTGAACTTTCACTATTGCCAACGTTTTGCTCTTCTGAGCCTTTACTGGAAGCACCCATTGGGCTCTGCTCACAGCATTTTAGGGCTTCTCCAGGCCACGCCTCTCGTTTTCCAAACTCCTCCCACAAACCAGTTCCCAAGGCTTCTGAGTCCCACAGTCACACATTATCACAGAACAATCACACTTTTACCATTTTTTGTTTGGGGCAGATTTTCCACCGTTGGGACAAAATACCGACACCTGTAACTTCAGGAGAAAACGTTTATTTGGCTTCTGATTAAGAAGTTTCAGTCTATGCTTGGCTGATTCTAACACAGAAACGCCCTGGTGCAGCAAAGCTCACGGTACTGGGGAAGCAGAGCCGAAGGAAGAGCTGCAGGCGGCAACGTACCCTGCAAAAGCTGCCCCGTTACGCGCCTCCAACCAGGCCCACTTCTGACAGCTCCTTCAGCTGCGAACCTCCGTGAGTTCACCCGCTGGTGAGAACCGGCCCGTGACAGTTACGGTGCTTTACCAGGAGGCTCACAATCTACCTAAGTGACAATCAAGACCAATGGCGGGTGTGGCAAATAGCTGCTAATGAGACTTACTGCGAGCTAGGCCTAAGGTACGCTAAGAGCCTCTGCACAACCAAAAGCAAAGCCTTGGCTGTACTGCTGCCAGTTTCCTTGTGCAAATATTTTCACTGTGTGTGGCCAGCTTCAGGTTACCAAGTTAGGGAGAGCGGAGACTCAGAGCTGGAGAGACAGGAGGGTTCCCACATACCAGTCACCTTTGCCCCGACACACAGCAGGCCTTTCAGGGGTACTGTCCCTTTCCGCCCCTAGTACTTCCCCATAGAGGTCCAAAACCAGGACCGGAAAGATTAAGCAACTCTTCTAAAAGTTTCACACCTTCCAAAGGAATGTCAGAGATTTGCGCATTTCAAATAGATGCTCTTCCATGGATGTGAAAGATTTAAGTATTTCTTTCTTCTATTTTGGATGATGCAGAGAGGTGTCCTGAATCTGCAACATTTACTTTTCTAAAATTTAAAAATTTCACAAAAATATATTCTACTTTTCTACAGCTGGAGGGAAGTAAAGAATACTTCTCTTGGTACTGACTCTCTGATTCTCAAAGAAATAAAAAAAACCCCAAATATATATTATAAAGCAGAGGTGGTGGGCGGCGTCCCATCAATTTTGCACTTGGCGGCTATTTTGTGACCTAGTATCTTTCCAAGCTTAGAATGTGTCGCTTAAGTTCTTCATACGCTCTATGAACTCAAAATTAAATTGCTGGTACCATCAGTGCTGTATTTCCATTTTCTTATTCTACAGTGATTTTTAAATTTTTTCTGAATCAAATGTATTTGTACCTTTTGCAGAAATACTCACCCGGGGACCCAGACCTCTGCCTGGCAGCCAAGGATGATTGCACTGTTCATTACACTCACAAGAAAGGGCCTCGAGGGTGTCATTTGAGGACACGTACACACACGCACACACTCACACATACACACACACATTTATCCACTGGAGTTTTGTCAAGAGTTGACAGGTTAAGGATTATTTGAGCCATTTTCTTGAATATTATGGTGGTTAAACCAATCATGTGTACAGAGAATGTCCCTGTCATTATATTATAGGTAGAAAAGCCAGCTAGACATATGTAGGCAGATAGATAGGACTGGCCCTTGGAAGGGAACAGACAGGCCAACTTGGAGGTTAGTGCTGCCAGAGAAAAAGCTATGCCACCCATGTAAGATGAATAGCTGTCATTGAGATTCCAAATAGGCAGCCACCAGATATTCTAAGGAAGGCGCCAACCTCCTGGGGTGGAGGGCTGAGACTTTAACCCACCTCCCCGGAAGAGTCAGCATCAAAAATTCCTGTCTGGGCCGGAGATTTAGCTCAGTGGTTCTGGCACCTGCCTCACAAGCGCAAGGTCCTGAGTTCAATCCCTGGTAACCACATAGAATTCTGGGCATGGTGACTCACACCCACCAACAATCAACACCGCATACCACAATGCCGGACGTGGTGGCTCACGCCTGTAATCCCAGCACTCGGGAGGCAGAGACAGGAGGATTGCTGAGTTTGTGGCGGCTTGCCAGGGCTACATAGTGAGCTCAGGGCCAGCCTGAACTACAAAGCGAGACCCTGTCTCAAAAAAAAAAAAAAAATTCCTGTCTGATTGTTAAGCCCCTGCTGTACTCATCAGTCAGTTGTAACCCGTCCACTTTTTTTAACCTTATTGATAGCCCCTATTGCAGACCTGCCTCACTTCCTGGTTTTGTGCCATAAAGGCCCTCTAAAAAGTGAGGTAGGGGGGTCACCCACTTTCCAGGTTCCCCCTTCTGTCTCTCTTAAGGCAGAAGCTTTCTCTCTCAATAAAATTTTCCTACTCAAACCTCTGTCGTTCCTAAAATTCATTCTTGGATTTTTAGAGAACACGAACTCGCGTTTCAGGTGGGGAGTTAGGCCTTAACTCTCCTGCGTCTATTAGACAAAAGCGTTTAGTAGCGCTTTCCTCCGGGCTGAGTATGGAGAGAGAATTATCATTTTTGTTGGCCTCAGGTTTTTCTAAAGCCAACTTTGTTGTGCATGAATACCCTGAAACAGGATACATAAGTTTGGAACATGAATTCACAAAAGGACAGGGAGGACGGGTGGATTCACTCGTGCTAATGTCTCCAGATGGCCCTGCGCGCAGGGCACACCCTGCCTTGACATCTGCTACGTATGCGTGGCTCAAAGTTAGAGGCATCAGAATAGAAAACTGTCTTCAGAGCCCTTCCAAAGTAGTTTACACACACAGGGAAGGTGGAGCCATGTCCTCTCCATTTTCCCTGATTCCCTATTCATGGTTACTTTGAAACGGAGTGATCAATTATACGGTGAGTCTTTACATTAAAAACGTTTATTACAGTAAAAGACACATTGTCGTTAACCCCCTCCCAGGATCCCCCCTGGCTCTGAACCCCTTCATCCCCCCTCTCTCGGTGCGCTCCGCGCGGGGCGGAGTCCTCCTTCCGGGTGTCTGCCCCGCGGGGCCCAGGCGCGGGAGCTGCTGCTGCCGGCACCGTCCAGAGGCGAGGCGGCTTCTGAGACCGCGGGGCTGCCTCCCCGTCCGTCCTACCCCCGGATCCGGCCCTGTGTGACTCTGGCTCTTCCCCTAGACCAACACGACCTTAAAAGGGAAACCTGTTGATGGATTCGGGACACGGAGGCAGCCATGACAGTGGCAACTAAAGATGGGTTTTCACGGAAGAGGACTTCCAGGTCTGCCGTAGAAAGTAGCAAGAGTTACAGCATGGGCGTGTTGGACGTGAGGGAGGCTGTGGAGGGGATTCACAGCAGCGTGCCTTTCACTGTAATACTTTTATTTTTTTTGCTTTTGAGACAGGGTCTCGCTTTGTAGTTCAGGCTGGCCCTGAGCTCACTATGGAGCCCAGGCAAGCCGCCGCGAACTCAGCAATCCTCCCGTCTCTGCCTCCCGAGTGCTGGGATGACAGGCGTGAGCCACCACGCCCAGCATTATATGTGGTAACCGGGGATCGAACTCAGGTCCTTGCGCTTGCAAGGCAGGCACCGGAACCACTGAGCTAACCCTCCGGCCCGCCTTTTTATTTTGATAAGAACTAAAATTCTGTTTTTTTTGTTTTTTTTTTTGAGACAGGGTCTTGCTTTGTAGTTCAGGCTGGCCCTGAGCTCACTGTGGTGCCCAGGCAGGCTGCCGCGAACTCAGCAATCCTCCCGTCTCTGCCTCCCGAGTGCTGGGATGACAGGCGTGAGCCACCATGTCTGGCATTGTGGTATGCGGCGTTGATCGTTGGTGGGCGTGTCTCCACACCCAGCATTATATGTGGTTTCCGGGGATCAAACTCAGGACCTTGCGCTTGCAAGGCAGGCGCCGGAACCACTGAGCTAACCCTCCAGCCCTTCACTGTATTACTTTTAAAATCTAAGCATTCACTGTGGTTTTCCATCCCATCCCTTGTCTGTTAATCTCCTCAGCCGGGGGAAAGGGGACCCTCCAGTGCTGAAGACACTGAGTCTGGGCACTGCCTGGGCACATCCTGCCCACTGCTCCTTGGCATCCAGAGTTTGTTCCCTCAGCCCAGCCGTTTCACCCTGTTGCCTTGGGGAACCAGCTCCTGGGGAACTATTTCCATGACAACCAGAGTAACACCTCCGGTCTGCCACCTCCTTCCTAACTGTGGAGATAAAAGGGTAAAGGAGACACAAGGTAAGAGAAGAGAAGCCAATCATCCATGTGTGAGTTTAAAAGAAATTGCAACTTAATCACCAGTCATTATCTAATGCCACCACTCAAAACAAATGGCCAGAGGTGACCTTTGTGGCTGTCTCATTTTCCTAGGTATTTCTCTTACATTTTTGGCTGGTCTCTTACTTTTCACAGAAAACTCTAGCCATAGAAATCAAGTAAATTACTCGTTAGTAGGATAACAAAATAACTGTAAGATATTAGAAGTTTATTCATGTAACTTAAAAAGAAATTAATTCAGCTTGAAGCACATGTATCCTAACATTTTTTTTTTTTTTTTTTGAGACAGGTTCTTCCTTTGTAGTTCAGGCTGGCCCTGAGCTCACTATGTAGCCCAGGCAAGCCTCGAACTCAGCAATCCTCCTGTCTCTGCTTCCCGAGTGCTGGGATGACTGGTGCGAGCCACCACGTCTGGCACTTGTGGTATGTGGTACTGATTGCTGGTGGGCGTGAGTTACCATGCCCAGCATTGTTGTCTGTGGTTACGGAATCCAACACAGGACCTTGCGCTTGGCAGGCTCCAAAGCATTGAGCTAAATCTCTGGCCCAGTATCCTGACATTCTTTCAGTGAAGTCACCAAATTGTTTACTAATCACCTTTTAGGGGTCGGTGTTTTCCAATAAACTACAAGCCTTTTGAAATAGAGAAGGTATTTTTAATAATCTACGTGGCTTCTTTCCAAGTGGCTGGAACTCCTGGTAGGTATTCAATAACTCTTGCACCATGTTTGTGATGGTGCTAGATTCTTTCAAAAATGCCTCAAGGCTCAGGGCAAGGTGAATACTGCCTACACTGTGCACTGATCTGAATTTCATTTCCAAAAAGACTCAGTCTTTTGGCATACAGTTTCAGAAGCCTATTTGGTGTCTACAAGTAATTAATCTTTTTTTTTTTTTTGAGACAAGGTCTCACTTTGTAGTTCAGGCTGGCCCTGAGCTCACTATGTAGCCCAGGCAAGCCTCCAACTCAGCAATCCTCCTGCCTCTGCCTCCCAAGTGCTGGGATGACAGGCGTGAGCCACCACGCCCGGCTACAAGTAACTAATGTTTAATCTAATTTGGTATTGACTTTGGAGACATCTTTCTTCCAAGTAGCTTCCTAAAGACAGGTGCTAAAACCATACCAAGTACTTTTGGCAGGGCACCTCTGTGACTTGGGCTGACTTCTGATGAATAAATCACAGGTACCAACCCTACTGAGAACACCTGATATGCACAGCGCAGCACACTAGGAAATGGTCCGTTGCGAGGGACTTACTATTATGTTCATTTTAGTACCAAATTATCAGTGTCATGTCTGGGTCCTTCAGCAACTGCACCCCCTGTTATTATCCTTTTGCTAAGCTCCTACCCTTGTTAGTCAGCTTTCTGTCACTCTAACAAACACGTGAGGTAAATCAGTTTATGAAGAGAAGAAGTTCCTTTTGGCTCACAGTTCTGGAAGTTCTAGAGCGCAGCCCATTGCCCCCATTGGCTTTAGGCCTGCGGTGGGACAGGACATTGGGGCAGGGATGTAGGATGAAGCAGGAGCACTTGCCTCCTGGCTGGGAAGGACAAAGTGGGGAGAAGAACAGGCCGGGGCCTCGCCGGGCCATTCACACCCCTGGTCAGGATCTGGAGCAGGTCCACGGCCTACGGACCCTCCCCAGAGGGCCGGGCGGGGCCCAGCTTGGGCACAGGGACTGACTCTCCCCTGGGGACAGTGCTCCTCGCACTAAGGACAAGGACACCTCTCCCCTGCTTTCTTCCTCTCAGGTGCAGGCTGGCTTTCTCGCTAATTCTACATAGCAAAGTTGATTGCTACAGATAATGCAAATGTATCAAAGGTCGGGGATCATGGGAAGGAAAGAATAACACTGCATAAGGCCAGAGCGTCTGGGCGTCTATCTCGCACCCGCTCCTTGTCTCACCTGCAGGGGCAGCTGCGGGCCCAGGACACCTCGCCTCCCACCTCTGAAACGCCTGGGTCTGAGCTCACGCTCCTCTACTCCCCCCCGAAAGGGTTTTCCCTTCGTGGCAGACAAACGCCGGGCGCGTCCCCGCCTGGCCGGCATCACTCTGCAGAGCAGAGGGCTTGGCAGTGGGTTTGAGGGACCGAGGTGGGAGGGGTGGGTTCTGGCGCGTCCTCTCCGGTGCTTTGCAGTGCGGTGAGTAGCGGGAGGAAAGTTCTTGCAGACTCGGCAGGAACTGCATTTTGTATTGAATGGGCCGATCTCGACAGTGCTGACACCCTGAAGCTGTTATTCTTGAGTTTTAACATTTGCTTTCCTTCCCCCACCCTTGCACACCTCGCAGTCCTGCCGGTGACCCAGAGTACGCCAGTTCCGAAGGCCTTCGCTGTGCAAGCGGAGACGAGGGAGCGGCTCATGGAGGGCACTGCGCCTGCGCGCTGCTCTCTTCCCCACTGCGCCTGCGCACTGCTCTCTTCCCGCTGCCCCACGCAGGTGCCCCCGGCAGAGACAGAGGACGCGCCACACATGCGGGCTTAGCCCTGCTGCCCCTGCAGCCAGACGCTGCAGGCTGGATGACTTCTAAACAGGCGAGAGCCGTTCTGGTGAGAGCAAAGTGCCAGCCTGTTGCCTGGCAGAGGCACAAAGGTCTCGTTAGCCTACGGGCACAGGCAGAAGGCAGAAAGCATGAGTGCTTGTCCTCATACCGTGGAAGAGCGGAAGGGGACAAAGCCCCACCCTCGGTAAGAGCCTACCCCTCGCCCCGGGTCTGTCGCTGAGTCAGCTTCCAAGCGCCCCACGCGTCCGCCGTCCCTCCGCTGATTCCATTTCAATATGGGCAACACATGCAGAACTCCGCAGCTACAGCTGGATTTTGCATCTGGAGTTGAGACCTGTGAAGGTAACTAGATGTGGACGAGATCAGGGGCATGAGGGGTCCGCGGCGGCATCGGTGCGCTTAGGGCGGAAGGCGGATCCCTCTGCGTGTCTCCGCACAGGCCACCCAGGGACGACCGCACGGGGACACGATCAGGACAGGCCTCCAGGAAGCTCCTCGTGTTGACACCGGGGCTTCAACTTCCAGCCTCCAGATCTGAGAGAAGTGACATCTGCTGTAGGCGGACCCGTCCGCGGCGAACCGTTGACGAAGCCCAGACCAGCTAAGAGCTGAGCCACTGGGGTGCAGGTCAGTGTAAGGATCCCCTGGGCGGACAGCAAGTTAGCCGGGCTGGCAGGCCCGATGTTTCCGAGGCCGCGGAGGGAGCCCTGGGGGTCAGGGCTAGCCTGGGAGGCGTGAGCAGTGCCACAGTTGAGAGACGGGATCGGGGAGACCGGAAGCGCACCCCCACGCTCTGGCTGGGGAGTGAGGACGAGGGGGGTGCGGGCCTGGCGTCCTGGAGAGGCTGGTCTGGGACCGCCACCCCGCCCCTCCTCAGCGCTCCGCTTTCTGCGGCCCTTGGCCCACAGCTTGGAGTCTCCCAGGGAACAGTGAAGCTCAGTCCGCCCGGGACGCTCTCCTCCTTTCTTTCCTATGCGCCCCTCCTGTCGATGCTGGAGCCTGAACCTCCCGTCCCCTCCCTCCTGGGGCCGCCGGATATCACGGCAGGGATGGACGTACTTCCTTTGGCGCACCCGTCACCGTGCGCTGGGTCCCGTCAGCTCTCCGGTTATTTTAGGTACGTCCTTCCTGGAGGGAAGAGCGGCAGCCAGGGCGCCACAGACCCGGAGCCAATTCCTCGAGTCCTCTCTGGAAACGTGCTCCTGAGAAGGAGCCAAACTCGCTCTCCGGGGAAGGAGGGCTGCAGATGGAGCTCGGAGGTCAGTGATCGGCCGGCCGACTGCACAGGAAGCGGCGAGCTGAGTTGCTCGGTCGGGCGCTGCGCATTTCCTGGTGGAACTCACCAGCAAATCCGAGTCTGTGTGTCGAGAGCTTCTCTCCTGCGTAGCTGCCTCCGCTGAAGGTTTAGGTGCCCATTTCGTCCCACCTAAGGCTGCACAGGGTGGGGTCCCTTATTCACAGCTGAGGTGGTGATTGAGCTAGGGAGGGGCGTGGGCGGAGGGAAGAGGCAGGCGAATGCAAGCGTAAAACATGGTGTGTGCAGGGGCCGGAGATTTAGCTCAGTGGCTCCAGCGCCTGCCTCGCAAGCGCAAGGTCCTCAGTTCAGTCCCGGTAACCACATACAATGCTGGGCGTGGAGACTCACACCCACCAGCCATCAGTACCACATACCACAGTGCCGGGTGTGATGGCTCACGCCTGTCATCCTAGCACTCAGGAGGCAGAGGCAGGAGGATTGCTGAGTTCCGGGCTTGCCTGGGCTACATAGTGAGCTCAGGGCCAGCCTGAACTACAAAGCAAGACCCTGTCTCAAAAAAAAACCCCCAAAACATTGTGTGTGCATGTGTGTGCGCACATGCATGTGTGTACGTGCATTTGCTCAGACTGTACTTGTGTTCAAATGTGTGTGTGTGCATGCATGTGTGTATGCGCATTTGCTCAGACTGTACCTGTGCTCAAACATATGTGTGCTCATGCATGTGTGGACACACATTTGCTCAGACTGTACCTGTGTTCAAACGTGTGTGCATGCTTGCATGTATGTGCATTTGCTCAGACTGTACCTGTGTTCAAATGTGTGTGTGCGCCTGCATGTGTGTACGTGCATTTGCTCAGACTGTACCTGTGTTCAAACATGTGTGTGCATGCATGCATGTGTGTATGCGCATTTGCTTCATACTGTACCTGTGTGCAAATGTTGATTATTCATATACTTCCGGCTGTGCATTATTTGACGCGCACTTTATCTCCAGGTGGATTTCCATTCTGAAAAGATCTTGCCCATTTTTCTGCCCGTGTCTCTTTTTATAAATTGAAGAGATAAAACAGCTTTCCCGAATCATAATTCATGCCTAATTCACTTATTTCAAGTGCATAATCCTATGATCTTTGGTAAAATTAAACACCTGTGTAACTACAACCAAGTTCGTTTTAACATATATTCTTTGCTTTGCAAGGAAACTGCCTTTCTGCGCTCATCTGCCTGGTTCTCAGCCCTGGGTGACCCCACCCTTTGTGCCCCTCCCCCGTCCTGCGGCAGCCCTGCTCTCCTCGCTGTCTCTAGAGATTTCTCTGTGGTCATTTCACAGGAGTGGACTCGCCCGAGATGTGGCCCCTTGGGACTGGCATCTTGCTCTTGACAAGGCCCCGCTGCGTGGAAAGAGTGTGTCCGTGCGTCCTTATTTCCACAGCCAGGTGACGTTCCGTGAGCAGACGCACCATCAGTTGTCTGTCTGCTGCCGGATGTTTATTTAGGCTCTTTGCACCGTCTGTCTGCTCTGCACAGTCCTGCTGTGCACATCTCTGTGGGGCATTGCGTGCATGTGTGCGAGGCTCTGCCGTTTCTGTCCAGCCACAGCAGTGGCTTCCCCTGGGCCTCATCCAGCCCTGTGGGGTCGGTGTGGCGGCTGCTGTCGGCCCACACCGAGAGGGTAAGTGACCGACGAGGTGAAAAGGTTGGGGTGATCAGACAGACCCACCGGCTAGAACCCAAACCAGAAATGGACAGTTCTTCATCTGTGAGCAGGTGGGATACACTTTCTCCCGCCTTCAGCGGGGCGCACAGATCGGGCTCCTTCCAAAGACGTGGCGGCAGGGGATAAAGGAGTCTCCGTACAGCGTAGGAGGCTGGCAGGCACCCTGGGCGGGTGACCCGACATCACAGATAAATCCCCGGTTGTATGCTATGCCCCTTCCCCACGCTGTGACGGAACGAAGGTTACGTGTGTTTCCTCCTGAGAACATGGAACCGCATCTACATGTGAGAGCACATCCAAGAAATTCCAGTGGAAGGACATGCTACCCAGCCTCTGACATTAATCCTCAAGGCTGTCAAGATCATCAGAAATAAAGGCAGTGAGAGGTGTCACAGGACGCGGAGTCTGAGGAGAGCGGTGACCAAGCCCCGCATGCTGTCCTAGACGGGCCCTGGAGGGGAGGGCCCCGGTGACGTCGGTGGGAGTAGCCAGGGAGTGGCTTGCTGGGGCGGGCTTCTCAGTGTGGCCCGTGTGCAGACTTGCACGAAACGCCTACACTGTGGGGAGCTGGCTGCGGGCGTGCGGACCTCTGAGAGTCATGTTAAAAACAAATTCCGTGGTTTCCTCACTAGTGCCCTCTCTCTTGTGGTTCTCTATCTTCCACGGTGAGCGCAGCCTGCAAGGCTTTCTCCAAAGTGAGGACTTCGACCCCCGATGCCCCAGAGGGAAGGAAGGGCGTCCATGGCCGGCACTCCAGCCTCGGCCTCCCCGGGGACGCATCTCGGAGCTGAGTCCTCCCCGGAGGCGTGGTCAGAGCCTGTGGACTCGGGCTCCCCGGACTGGGCCCGGGCCCGGCCTCTGCCTTCGAGGCTGACCACACGCTTGGCCATCAGTGCGGCCTGTGATCTCCACGGGGACCTGGAGTGGCTGTGACTGGTTGTGGGAGCCACTGTCCCTCCCTCCCGGGACTCTCCAATAGTCTAGACTCCTTTCCTTGCTTCTCAGCATTCCCAATTCCTAATAAAGGAAGCAGACTGTCCTTTGAAAACAAAAATCAAATCGTGTCTCTTTTCTGCACTAAACTTTCTCGTGGCATCCCATCTACCTTGTTGAAAAGAGCAACCTTATTTGGGCTGGTATCATAAGTCCTGTGCAGGTTGAACTTCCGTTTCTTTCCGCCTCATTTCCAATTCCCCATCCTGCAGTGACTCCATCCATGCCAGCCTCATGGACATAGGCAGCACCTTCCTGCCGCAGGGCCTTTGCATGGCCACTCCTGTGTGAAATGTGTTTCCTGTGTGCTCTTACCACTCCCTGTCCCGATCAGCCCTGGAAGTATCCTGTGTCCGGGTCACCCTACATCACACAGCAAACTCGTCTCCACTCCACCGCCACCCCTCACCCTGCGTGATCTTTGTCCACAGCACGTACCACACCCGGTCTGTGTTAGCCTGCTCACCGTGAGCCTCTAATGCGTGAGGTTATATGCACAGGAAGTGAGTTATTTCTACCGTTGTACTCACGGATGCCTAAAATAGCTCCTGGCACGTAGTAGTTACTCAATAACATGAACTGAATAAGAGCGAACACATGGTTCCGTGAGTCAGGACTACGTCCTATGGGACGCCTCAGATTCGGTTCAGTCTCCTCTCCTCCCTTCTCCCCTCCCCCCCAAGATCGGGTTTGATGTCTGTTACTTCAGGCTTAGATGTCTGTACAGGGACAGTGTGGTGGGAGCCACCGAAGACAACAGAGAGAAATAATAGTGTGATAAAAACAAATCAGTTAAACGAGTGAGACACAAGATGGACAACAGGAAGCGGGAGACAGGGCTTTCTCCATTGCGAGGCGACTGAGACGGCGGGAGGGAAGGAACTAGGGTGTATCGCGCACAGCGTGCACAGTCACTGATCAAAATGAGTTTCGCAAAGGTCACACCACCACCCTCACGTGTGTCCAGCTTGCCCAGCTGTGTCCTCACCGGAGCGCCCAAGCCGAGGCCGGGAATTCTCAGCAGTGGTCTCTCTTCTCTACTTCATTGAGCCTGTTCTAGTCAGTAACACAGGAGCAGTCAGGACTCACACTGGCAGACGGCTGCGGGTTCTGCTTTTCTTCCGTTTGGGGCAGGGTAAGGCGATGCCATGTGGGTGTCAACACCCCCAAGCCCTTCGTGCACAGGGAAGGAAGTGGGGGCTCAGCCCCTCCGCTGGACTTGGGACCTGGGACCCCGACAGGAGCTTTTCATCTTCTGATCACCCAACATGTGAATGTTATTCTGCCTTCCAGGCGTGTAGCGGGAAGTTGGGCAGAGACTACAGACAAGCCTTGCAGGCTCCAGAGGCTACGCTGTTAAAGACACTGTGCCCACCACACAGAAATAAGCCCCAAAGGGTCCCTCTTCACTTTTTTTTTTTTTTTTGAGACAGGGTCTCGCTTTGTAGTTCAGGCTGGCTCTGAACTCACTATGTAGCCCAGGCAAGCCTCAAACTCAGCAATCCTCCTGTCTCTGCCTCCCGAGTGCTGGGATTACAGGCGTGCGCCACCACGCCCGGCAACCCTCTTCACTTTTAAAATGAAGATAAAACCTTATGCCCATGGCGCGAGAATTTCGGGAGACACAGCATCAGCGACACAGGCTATAGTCTCTTGGAAACAGCCTGTGGGTTGTGGCATGGCCTGAGAGCGAGGACAGCCCCGCGAGGGTCCCTGGCACTCCTAGGGCTCATGGGTCACCTTGTCAGCACAGGGAGGACCCTGCCCTCACCTGCTCCTTCTCCTGGGCAGGCAGGTGCACTTGGGTGACTTCTGCCTGCTTTTATGTCACGGGATCCTGAGGAGACAGAGTCCCAGGTAGGTGAAGTCACTCTCCCACATCACAGACTTATTTATTGATGTACTTTCTGGCAGAAATCAAGAAGCAAAAATAACCATGGGCTAAGGAGTATGATTAAGAAATGAGCTCACGTCTATAGCAGAAAAGCAAACATCACAAAAGCAGTAGCTACAAGAATGTTAAAGCCGTAGACGAATGAATGCGACAGGCGAGTCAGCGCAGCTCACGGTTACGAGCGTGATCTTGCAGCACGTTCCCTGAGCGAAAATCCGGCCTCTCCGCGGCAGCTCTGAGCGCTGAGCGGGTGTGCCAGCCCCCCCCCCTGCCCCGTGCAGTCAGCTCCAAGTTCCCCCTGAACCCGAGGAGCTCTCGGGGGACGAATTCTACATCTAAATCATAGTCATCCTGGTTCTGAGGGTAAAATGCTCAGGGGAAAGGGCAGCAGGCGTACAAGGTCAGTGAGCGCTGCCAAAACTCAGCCCAAGCCCCAGACAGGATGGTCGCTTCATCCCCGGTGTGAGTTAGAGCCGCGTATTTGAGTGTCACATCGGTGCCTCCTCAGGGGCTGATACTAGGTGGTGCCAGGACTGAGGACTCGCACAACTGTCACCAGCTAAACACGCCCTGTCCCACTGTGGGCTACGGCGTGCGGTGGCCGAGGGACACACACGGATGGCTCGAGCCAGACTGGAGCTGGGAGTGGGCAGTCGGGGCAGGCGGGGAGTGCCTGGCGTTGCTGCTGCCAGGCAGGGCTTTTTGGCCCTGACTTTATGCTGATCGGTGCCCTTGGATGAGAGATTCCAGGACAAGAAGTCCTGGGAGAGAGAAACTTGGGGCTGGAGCCGCAGAAGGGCTGCTTTGAGTGAGGGTGGCCAGAGAGCCCTCCGGAGGAAGTCCCAGCCTGTCCACCAGCTGCACAGCGAAGCAGGGGCTCTTGGCTGCACATGGTGGCCCTTCTGGGGGTTGGGGTACAGCTCCCCCTGGTGCAGAGCAGTGGGAGCGGGGTCTAAGCGGAGAATGAAAGCAGCAGACCCACTCTCCTCTGGGTTAGCTGACAAACCCAGAAAGGTCCAGAGCACAGCCTCAGCGAAGTGGTTCTTTGATCTGTGTGGATCCTCCCAGCAGGACTCTGCAACCCTCCTCCTCCCACAGCCTCTGGCTCCCAGAGTCCTCCCAGGCACACAGATGACACCCCCTCAGGGCTTGGGTGCAGGGGTCGGGAGCCCAGACAGTTTTTTTCTTTGCTCTTAGAGACTTGAAAAGAAAACACTTTTCCTGCAGACAGGGCACGGCTGCCGTGGGCTGGATTTAGCCTTCAGATGCTTGGAACAGACTGTAGAGTAAGAGTGTAGTGACTCCACTGGTTTGGCAAACGTACGACTGAGGAAACCAAAATTATATCCAATTTTAAGGCCAAATAAATTTATCACAAACACACACGCACTCGCAAAGGCACTCACACAATCCATTTGTGTTTGTGTGTTATGTGAATTCAGGAGGTAAGATGTTTAATAAGAGGCTCTTTAAATAGCATGGTCCCTGAATAATTT
Source organism: Thryonomys swinderianus (assembly GCA_004025085.1). Lineage (NCBI taxonomy): Eukaryota > Metazoa > Chordata > Mammalia > Rodentia > Thryonomyidae > Thryonomys > Thryonomys swinderianus. Next base: position 30,420 of record PVIC010006611.1, read on the forward strand.
TAAAATATGATTTGATTTACAGCATGTGACGGACCACAAGCTTCAGGGAATACATTCTTTGTATAAACTGTGGCAAATGTACAAAGGCAATGATGAAATGATATCAAAATCTTTGGCTGAAGCATATTTGGCTGCATCTATTTTGGTTTGTAAGAGGGGAAACATCCCAGCGGTTTCCAAAATAGCTTTCTTAAAAAAGAAGATGTTTCCTAAAACCTTTGCTTGCGTGATGGGACCCTCGCTCGGGCCCAGGCTCAGCTTTCAAGTCTCCTTTCTCATCGTTCTTCACCAGCTCTTCTGCTGTTTCTTACAAGTAACCGAGCTCAGCCTCCTTGGACAGTGACAGAGAGGGACCCCCAGAGAGAGGCCACACTCTCTTCCCTGCCATACACATGTAGCCCCACACACACACACACACGCACGCGCGCGCACATCAAACACACCCATGCCTCTGGCCCAAGGTTCAGGACCCAGAAGGGTGTCACACAGGCCACTGCCTCACTGGAGGAGGAGACAGGTCACCAGCAGCTTGAGTCTGGCAGGGCTGGAGCCCGGAACCCCGACCGCACATGGCCTCAGGCGTGCGGCGAAGCCTGTCTGATCCTCAGGTTGAACCACCTTGATCTGCGGGTCCGAGTGGCACCCTCTGCCTTCCAGGTGTCTTGACTGTCACAGCTTGAACTGTACCTCCGCCCAGGAGGCAGGGTGTGTCCACCGCACCTCCGCTGTCCACCTCCGCCTCCACTCTGTACCTGGCAGCCTGCTCGTCACAGAAGGGCCCAGGGGACATTAGGGACACAAAGGCGGCCGGTAACGATGGCGTGAGAAACAGGAGAGAAGAAACGTAGAAACACCCTGATGCAATGGCTGCTCTAACCTGAATGTTTGTTAAACCCACAAACACCAGGGTCTGAGCTCTGCTGGGGTCTCCTCTTCCCGGGAGCAGCTCTAAGTGAGGGAGCCAGTTTGGGACGCTTTCCTGTGCCCCCAGCAAAATAAAGGGGCGTGAGACCAGGTCCAGAGCCCCGGGTCCGGGGGGCTCTACGGGAGCCTTGTGACCACCACCTACCCGCACTGCAGGCTGCAGACCGGAGAGCACGGGGATTGGAGGGGAAGAAGGGGCCGGTGCTGAGCGGCGTCCCGGGGGCTAGGCGTTACCGACGGCAAGCGTAATCGATTCACTGACTTTTCCAGAAGAACCTTTAGCTCTTCAAGGTTGAAAATACCAGGTGTGGTTGAGTGCTGTTACTGGTATTGAACAATCACAGCTGTTTACAATGAAGAGCTACAGGCACTGTCAGTTGATGTTTACCCTAACTATAGCGATGTTTTCATTTAAAAAAAAAACCCTCCTGTTCTGATCTATGAAGTGAATTTAATGCTCCAGTGGGTGCCAAACTGGCAGCCTCCAGGATAAATTCCACTGTTGATGCAGGCGGTGGACACAGGGACGGGGAGCGCCGACCGTCACCTTGAAGGACCCTTGTGCGGCGCGAGGCCAAAGCGCCGAGTCTGTGCCGTCTCTGGCCCACCAGCGCCCGACTCAGACTCTGGGCTGGGAGCTGTGACTACACCGGGAACCTCTCGAGCTGCCGGCCCCCAACCTGCGGGTACGGCGGCATCACCTGGAACTGAGAAAGCTCACACGTTCTGGGGCAACCTGCCAGGCGTTTGGAGTCAGAGCCTTGGGCAGAAACCTGCAGCTCCCAAACGCCACCCTCGCTCTGGGGACAGCGCTGCCCGCTCTTCACCGTGGTGTGAGCAGGGAGCAGTGTCCGTGTACTCCGGGCTCTTCCACCCTCACACCCGTCCTCCGAGGGAGATCTCGCGTGGGTCAGGGGGGCTGCGGGAACGTCAGGCTCTGCCCACCGAGGTCAGCAGCTACTGCACCAACATTGCGCCTCGGGGAGGGTGGCGAGCGTCTGCCCGCATTGCTCAAGCGACTGAAACTCAGTCTCGGCTTGAAAACGGCCTCCGCCTCTAAGACGCAGGCACATTTTTGTCAACATATTTTCCTCATTACTTCTCCGTGTGTTCTGCTGTTTGCTTATTTATTTCTCAAGAATTGTTTCCAGAGATGAAAAAGGCAAGCTAAACAAAGCCTGGTCAGGAACAGATAGGAAAAAACAAAAAAACCAACCCAGTGCCTCTGACAGAGACACGAGTAATCCGTTTACTGGTGGTTGTGTAAAGTAAGTATTGTTACGACACAATAGCCTCGGAGTGACGACGGTGCAGTTGGCAAGGTCGCAGGCCTAGGCTGCAGGTCAGCCCGAGATGTAAAATAAGCGGGCGGCAGGGAGAAGGCGGAGGGTGGGCAGAGACGCGCCAGCCGGCCTGGGCCCTGGGCGCTGCCGGCGTCTCCGTCCCGAGCGCGGCGCCCGCCGTGCACCGTGAGCGGTCCGAGTGCGAGACCCTGAGGTCCACGGTGGAGGTCGTCACGCCAGCCGGAGGCGCCGTGTCAGAGAAGAGCCCTAGTGAGCAGGAAGCGGCTCAGGGGCCCCCGCTCCACGCTCCGCCTCTGCTTCGCCCCTGATGTCACCCAGGAGGACTTCGCTTTGGAAAACACTCAACTTTTTTTTTTTTTTTTTTTTTCCATGAACGCATTTGATCCAGATTGCCAGCAGCCAGGACAGAGGAAAGCCGGGCTTTTCAGGTAGCACCTGGGCAAGAGCGCCTGTGAGGCACGGGCGCCGGGTTGGACGCTGGGCCTCGCCCGCCGCGACGGCCTGGACGGAGGCCGAGTCTCAGCCTCACTTCCCCTCCGACCTCGAGCTCCTGCCGCTGCTCGGGACTGTCCTGCGGCCGCGCCGCTGTCGGGCTGTCAGCCCTGCCTTCGGGGAAGTGACTGCCTGGCCGGGGGTTCCTTCCCGGGTCAAGATGGCGCTTCCCGGGACAGTCCCTCCCTCCCTGCCTCCCACCCAGGCCTCTGGCGGGCGGGGCCGGGCGGGGCCGGGCAGGGCTCCCGCTCCCAGGTGCCCTCTTTCTCGTCGTGCACAGCACGCTAGTAAGGCTGGCTGCAGACCCCGGGCAGGGCCCGAAGCTCACGGCACCGGTAGGAGGGCCGCTCGGGAAGACGGCTCGAGTGCAGTTCAACACGCGAGGGCCTCCCGGCCCCTGGAGGCTCACGGACAGCACTGCCATCGTGCAGAAGAAGTACCGAGCGGTGCCTAGATGCCAATCTAACTGAAAACAAGGAAAAAAGTGTTGTGGCTGAGGGAACCCCGGAGCAGCCACAGGCGGAAAACCGTGCAGTCTCGCTCGTCAGGAACAGAACAGAAGGCGTGGCTCGGTGAGAAGAGTGCAAGGCCGAGCCAGGCCTCCCGAGGAGCGGGCGCCGACCTGAGCCCCTCCGTGCGGGCACGGGAACCTTGCGGCGGGCGAGTCCAGGCAGCAGCAGCGGCCGCAGCCTCGCGGGGAAGAACGGACGTGAGAACCTCGAGTTCACCACGACACGGCGCGCGGAGGGCCGTCCTCTGAGCGTGGGGCCTGCGGGAACCGGAAAGCCGAGCAGCTCCACTTGTAACTGGCCCCACGTGGAGGAATCGCCGATTCGTTTCTGCTTTTTCAAGTATTATGACAGCGTCTGTAGAGATCCAAACACAGGAATCGGTCTGTTTTTAACCTGTTGGTGGTCGCATTTGCTTTGGATATTAATGCTTAATGAAGTCCCAGGCCACGGTTCAGACTTGAGGGGAGAGGTCCTAAAAGATGGGTCTGGCCCCTCACTCTGAAAGACCGGGATGGAATCTGGGTGAAGCAGCAAAGGAATCGGGCAGGTCACACTGGGCAGGAGCGGGCCCCAGAGCCCTCAGCCTGTCTTCAGGGAGCTGGCGGGAGTCTTGGGATGAGCAGGGAAGGAAGGCAGGCGAGGGCTGGTGCTGGCGCAGCGGAGGCCCCGGTCCGACCGCGACAGATCGTCACTCCCCCAGCACCAGCAGGAGCGCCCTTGTCCCCTGAGAGGAGGCTGCGCTGCCTGCGGCAGTTTTACCTCTGTCACCTGGTGTTTAGCCTTCAGACTTGCCCCTGGAATCCAGGGACGGACTGACTCAGAAGTCAGTCAAGACGTGAGTTCTGCCGGAGGTTGGGCCCCAAATCCCCGCTGTGAGGCCACCATGCCGTGCCTCCAGGCGAGGGGAGGCTGGTTCTCCTGGACGTGTGGCCAGCACAGTGGCTGTCTGTTGGGTAAGAACCCTTAGTGTCCGGGGTCTTTTTCAGGAGTGTAATCGAGGATTTCCATGCCAGCACTTAACAAAAGCACTGAGTCAGTAGCACACAAGGAGGAACAGAGGGAGTAGGAAGGTTCAGAGCAAATCAACCTGTGTTTCCAGCTTTTAAACAAATCTTGAATGATTAATGTGTCACTGCGTGGTGCTGTGGACTCTGACCCGGAGTCTGAGGTGCTAAAAAGAGACGGACGTTTCACAGGTGGAGGAATCTGGCTCTGTCCTGTTTTTATTTACACACTGGACTTGTGCACGATCACAGAGAATCAGTAATTTTAAGAGCTTGTCACAAAAACCACTTGAGGTTCAAAGTCTAAAGTGAGGATTTGGGAAGAGGAGGGGCTCAAAACAAAAGGCAGTGACTTCTCGTGGACGTGGGAGGACACCAAGTGGCCCTCGGGATCGCAAAGGGTGATGGTAACAGGAAACTTAGAGAAGACACTGCAGGGCTGTGTGCGTGTGCGTGTGCATGTGTGTGTGTGTGAGAGAGAGACAGACAGACGGACAGAGAGGATCTCTGTGCAGCTGGAGGATGCTGGCTTCCCGATTATTTTTCATCTCTGCTGTGAAGAGGAGGAATGAGATTTGGTTTGGACGAGAAGAGTCTGCCAGACAAAGGCTCTCCTGACAGTGACGCTGCAGGGCTCGCCAGTGGGTTCCGGATCGGCCTTCCCGTGCAGCGGCACTGTCCCGGGTGCTGTGGGGTGGAGGAGGGCAGAGCCCACAGTGTCAGAAGCCGCGTAATAACACATTCCTCGGCGGCCACTGAGATCAGTGCCTGGGACGCCCCCTGCTCCTGACGGATCTACGTGGCCGACCTCATTTATCGCACACCGTGTCTGTGAACTCCTCTCCAGGAGCATCGAACATTTATCTGTCGTATCACATCACACTGACTTTCTGGCTGCCTTTCTTCTAATGTCTGATTGTTCATCTTTAGTTCTTCTATTAAGTTACCTTGAAACCAATTTTCTAAGATTGCTATTTCTTGTTATGTCAGCTTTGTATGGGACCATCTGATTCTCTTTCATAAAATGAGAAGTTTTCTCTAACTTTTCTTTTTCAAGACATAACGTTATGGAGTCTTCTCCTGTGACCCAGTGCTCTTTTAATACCCAGTGTGGTTGAATGGCAAATGGTAGATTGTCTTTTACTCCTGGAGTTCGAGGATTATATGGCTTCCCTACAATAGTTAGGCCCTTTGCCACAAGAAGAAGCCACTGGAGACTGAACCGGTCCAATGTAGGTGGGCACAGGGGCTTCTGGATGCAGAGATGTGGCCCTGCTTCCCAGACAAAATCCCCCCCTGGACGGAGCCAGTTGAGACAAGAAAGCAAAATATTATGTGAAGGAAAATTATTAGTTGGCTTTCCAGCACATAACAAAATATCTGAGAAAACCAGCTCAGAAGGACCGTAGGTGTATTTGGGCTCCCAGCGAGTCTGTGCTGAGCTGGCCTCGCTGCCCTCCAGCCTGCGGTGAAGGAGCCCCTCGTGGTGGGGGCATGTGGCAAGTCCACCGCTCAGCCAGGGCTACGAAGCCAAGCGAGGAGGAGCAAGGACCAGGGTCCCCCGTCCCTTCCAGGGAGTTCAGAGGCCCTGAGAGGGCACCCCCTTCCGACAGCTGCCCCGGGGAGCCAGCCTTTGACGCACAGGCCTCAAGGGACACCCCGGGCCAGACTGCGGTGGAGGGAATGTGACAGCCCTGAAGTCAGTGCGTGAGTTACAAGAAAGCAGCAAGTGTGGGCCTCGTTTTCCTGTGTGTCACACAGTGTGTTTCAGTTGACGTGAAGGATCTGCAGGGCTGGGGCCGAGCCGAGACGCTGTCCTCCGGCAAGAGGGCCTGGCACAGGGGAGACTGGGGTCGTGCAGCGGGTGACCTGGGGCTCCCACTGACAGAGCGAGAGGGGTGGGCTGGAGGGGGGCGGGCGGCTCCACGGGCTGCCGAGATCCCTCCCTTGGGCAGGGGCAGGCGAGGCTGGGGCACCGTGAGGCGCCGCGACGCTGGGTACCCGGTGCCCGCTGGGCCCGACTTGGTGGCGTGGCCGTGCCTCCCTCCTGAGGTCTCGCAGTAGAAGGCTCCAGGGGCGCAGAGCGCAGGCGCTGGAGCAGAGGTCACCCTGCGATGACCCCTCCGGCCCTTCTCATGAGCACAGACGGCTCTGAAGCGCGGCTCGTCAGAGCTGCTCTTCCCTTCGGCTCCGGGCACTGCTTCCGCCTGAGTCCTCAGGCCTGCTCCCGCCGTCCTCACGGCCATGCTCAGCCTGGGCTCAGTGCCCGTCCTTGCCGCGTGCCCAGTGTTGCTGTCACGTTCTGTAGGAAACTCCCTCTTGGCTCTCGGGCCAGCTATGGAGCCCTGTCTTCTTGTTCTGGGGACAGGCTGTTTCTCGGCTGCCACCCGTGCTCTGTCCCCGGCCACGCTCGTGTGACAGGCGACCCACCGGGCTGCTGGACAATCTGCTTGGGGTCAGGAGCAGCGAAGCAAACTATGTTTGAAAACCTTTGCTAAGTCCGGCATTGCATTTAGTTTTATGCATCGGTGTCGTCTGTCCCTGGAAGCCCCTGCGCAAAGGAGGCTGGAGCCCTGTAATCCTTCTCTGCGCTTAGGACTAGCTTGGCTCTCGCTGCGGCCCCCGGATGTTTTGTCTTTTCTGGGAGACACCTCCAGATTTCCTCTTTCCTGGGGCCACAGCGATGGGACAGCTCCGGGCCTGCTGATTTCTCTCCATCCACGTGGTCCTTGTCTCTGATCTCACTGTCTCCTCCACTCAGGCTGGCTGCACCCCCCGCACCCCTTAGGGGAAGCTCCTAAAACCTCCCTCAGCAATCACCGCATCTTCCAGCTGGTCTCAGAAGCTGGGGACAGACAGAGAAGGGAAGGAGCAGCTGGTCTTAGCCTGAAATCACCCCTCACCTCCCATGCTGCCGCATAGCTAGCCTGCTGACCCAGAAAGGCTGAGAAAACACTTATTTTTACCTACGTGGGTGATGAGAAAGTGTCACCACTCAACACTTCCAACAGCATTATAATTAGTGCACAGTCAACAGACAATGGGGAATAAATCAGTCTGTGCCTCGTGTGTGTCGGGTACCAGGTGCCAGTAGCCAGAGAGGATCAAAATATATCGGTTTCTTATGGAAGAATGTGTTTTGTACTGAGATAGTTCACTGGAATGTGGATGTGTCACCCACTGAGTGGAAAGGGGCCGTGAGTAACCAGTTCTCACTTGCTCTGTCCACACACACACACGCTCACACTCACGCTCACATTTTATCTCTCTGTGAGCGGTGCAGAAGAGGAGCTGAGGCTGGACAGTGAATAGCCCTGTGGCCTATCTACACTCTCTGTTGTATTTATTGTTCACTTGAACCTGCACAGTGATGCGAGCAATATTAAAATGCGTTATTATCAATGTCTCAGTGACATTCCTTGGGGTTGAGACATAACACTCAGCACCCACACCTTAAAGGAGAAGAGGCTTGATGTGGGCTCCTGCTTTGGAAGTTTGAGTTCTTGCATGGTCGATAGCATGGTGGAAAGGCCTGAGCGCAGAGCTGCTCACCTCAGGGCAGACAGGAAGCAGAAAATGAAGGGAGGAGCCAGGGAAGGAGAGAAACCCTGGCAGCCACGCCCACAGTGACTTCTCCTGACTAGGCCCCGCCTCCTCAGGGCTGGTCAGCTCTCCACCCCCTTTATCTAGTCACACGGGAGGCTTTGGGGACCATTTTAGATCTACACCATAACAATACATGATTCAAAGAATATCAAATAAATAATTGTACAGCCAGAAATCTGAATCTTCCTTCTACTGGCTAGGACTCATCTACCTACAGGGGAGAGAATATCGGTATTTCTAAAAATGTCTGTGATGGCCTAAATGTCTCTGTCACCCCAAATTCATGTGTGGAGGGAGAGGCCCCTGGGAAGGGGTGCCATCAAGAGGGCATTGCCTGGTTATTAGGTTAGATCTCGCATGTTTCCCCAAGGCTCACTTGGAGCGTAGTTGCTGGAAGTGTCACTAGGAGCATGCCCTTGAAGAGGGAGGGTCCTTTGTCCCCAGTCCTCTCCTCTTTCTTTCCTTCTTTCTGCTTCTTGGTGCCATGATGTGAGCTGCTTTGCCCTACTACCCACTCCCATTGTGAAATTTGGCTTCCCCTGGCTCAAAGTGAGAGGACCAAACTACTACAGACTCACAACTCTGAAAGCAGGAGGCTGAAAAAAACTTTTCTCTTTTGAAGATGCTTTCCACAGGTATTTTGTCATAGCAGTGGAACGCTGACTAACATGCCTCACGAATGGGATTAGTGAGAGGCCTGAGGGAGCCTTTCCCCCTTCTGACACATGAGGCTGAAGCAAAAATGCCAACCAGGAGAAGCAGTCAGTCCATCACTGCTGAGTTGCTGGCACCTAGACTGTGGATTTCCTGGCCTCCAGAACAGCGAGCAGTACATTTCTGTTTATAAATTGCCCAGTCTACGTCAGCAGCCAGTCTACATAATTTTGGGGGGACAATCATTTCATAATTAAAGCACGACTGTAGCTATCGAAGGCCCAATGTCACCTCCTGGCATGAAGAACACTCAAGGGCAAGAGTACTCAACTGAAGACATCCTGGTTCTTTGAGAACTCAGTAGTAAGAAGAGAGCGAGAGAGACAGACAGAGAGAGAGAGAGAGAGAGAGAGGGAGGGAGGGAGGGAGGGAGGGAGGAAGGTTTCAGCTTGGGGAAGGACAGACAACTGCTTTAGCAGCCTGCTGTCTTGTCCCACCTACTATTCTAAGAATGATCTGCTTACTGCCCTCCTCCACAAAGCTTTCCTCCAGGCCCCAAGGCACCTGATACCCTCTCCAATTAGTGCACACGCCAGGGAAAAGTCACTAGCTCAGAGTGTCTCATCTTTGCCTATTCTCAGGCCCTGGCCTCCCAGCCACCCCTATATACTTTGAAATTACACAAGTCCCACTGTCTTTTTTAGCCCTCACTACGGCCCTTTCTAGGTAGTGAGAGCACCGGGTGGCCTCCAGTATATCTAGAATGATTTGTTATAGTAATTTGCATGGAGTAAGACAAAATTCTTTGTTCATTTTTTTAATGCATTTGTACATGCACACTGCACACCACACACACACACACACACACAGTTTTGCTTTAGCTTCAGTTTTATTTGCTATTTTTTTGTTTGGTATACATGTGATTGTAAGGTAGGAGGCCAGTCTTCAACTTGCTTCTCCATCCATAGCCGGTACAGGGTCACTTCCTCTACCTGCCCTGAGAGGGTTGCTGGAATCTCACCTCATTTCTCAAAGCGTACACAGTGGTTATTGTTTGACCACCTCTTTATGAGCTAGCAGTAGACATGCTATATTTATTTTTATGATGATGTAGCAGAATTTCTTTAAGATAGATTGCTCAATCAATATATACTATATTATATATATTCTCATGCTCTTCCACCTTATTGCCCTCCACATTTGGCACTGTGTATCAGTTCCTGCTCAAACATTTGATATTTTTAATGACTTTAATCATTACCACTTTGATGGGCAAAAGTTGGCACATTTACTTTTCAGATGATAGTAATTACACATATATTATTTTTCAATTACAATTTTCTAAAAATGTTCATTCTCATTTTTTCCTACTAAAACAGGCTTTTTGTCACTTCCTCGTTTATCTGTAAGTATTGAACACATACTACATATTAGTTCTGTGAGTGTGTTGCATGGAACTTGACGAGTGGTGTCTTTTGCTATGTTAGAAAGTTTAATTGGTGCATCTAACGCTATTTTCTTCTATGGGCTTTATTTGTCTTGTCCAGAAGTTATTTCTTTATCACTAAGAAAAAGAAACCTTCTACTGCATTTTCTTTTGATGTACATTTTAGGAATAACTTTTAAATTCATCTGGAGTTTACTTTAGAAAGAGGTGTTAGCTATGGAGCCTATTTTTTCCAAACACATTAATCATTCCAAACAATTTGGCAAATTTTCCATTTCCCAAACTGAGTTAAGGTGTCACTTTTCTGACAGTTTTAATATATTCTCGGGTCTATACCTGGACACAGTTTGAAAACTCCATGTTCCAGGAAAATCTGGCACATTATCATTCAACACTGAGAACTAGCCAAACAAGTTTTTTATTCTCTAGGCTGTTTTCTGAGATACACAAGATTAAAAGAAAATGAGGTAGAAGTCACCACATTAAAAGAACCATGAAGAGTGAAGAGCTGTGTGTGGCGGGTACGCCTGTAATCCCAGCAGTCTGCGAGGCTGAGGCAAATTCAAGCCCTGACTAGGTTATTTGGCAACTTAGTGAGACCTTGTCTCAAAATAAAAATATTTAAGGGGCCGGAGATTTAGCTCAGTGGTTCCAGCGCCGGCCTCACAAGCACAAGGCCCTGAGTTCGATCCCAGTAACCACATACAATGCTGGGCATGGTGACTCATGCCCACCAGCCATCAGTACCACACACCACAGTGCCGGGCGTGGTGGCTGACGCCTGTCATCCCAGCACTCGGGAGGCAGAGGCAGGAGAACTGCTGAGTTTGAGTTTTGCCTGGGCTACATAGTGAGCTCAGGGCCAGCCTGAACTACAAAGGGAGACCTTGTCTCAAAAAAATAAAGTAAAATTAAAATTAAAATTAAAATATTTAATGGGCCGGAGGGTTAGCTCAGTGGTTCCGGCGCCTGCCTCACAAGCGCAAGGTCCTGATTTCAATCCCCGGTAACCACATATAATGCTGGGCGTGGAGACACGCCCACCAACAATCAACACCGCATACCACAATGCTGGACATGGTGGCTCACGCCTGTCATCCCAACACTCGGGAGGCAGAGACAGGAGGATTGCTGAACTCGCGGCGGCTTGCCTTTGAAGTACAAAGCAAGACCCTGTCTCAAAAGCAAAACATGAGCCGAAACAGGAACACCCTTCGCAAGGCTTTAACGGACGTGAAAGCTGCCAGGCTGCCTCGATACTGGTGGGGAGCGGAGTGGGGATTTACGGGGATTTGGCAGTTGGGAGAGGATTGTGGTGGATGAGGATTGGCTCGGCCCGGGTGGCAGGTGAGGGAGTTTGCTGGTTGGCTGCCCTTTTGATGTTCGGGGAAAGAGGCTGTTTCGATCTGGTGCAGTGTGGGGGTCCTTTTGTAGGGTGGAGACTAACAGAAAGTCTAAACTGTCTGTTTTTTTTTTTTTCTTTTTGAGACAGGGTCTCACTTTGTAGTTCAGGCTGGCTCTGAGCTCACTATGTAGCCCAGGCAAGCCCGGAACTCAGCAATCCTCCTGCCTCTGCCTCCCACGTGCTGGGATTACAGGAGTGAGCCACCACGCCCGGCACTGTGGTATGTGGTATGTGGTATTGATTGCTGGTGGGCGTGAGTCTCCACGCCCAGCATCATATGTGGTTACCGGGAATCGAACTCAGGACCTTGAGCTTGTGAGGCAGGTGCCGGAACCACTGAGCTAACCCTCTGGCCCTAAACAGTCTGATTTTTGTAGAAAAGACAGAGAAAACATTGAAGGCACCTGAAACAAAACAAAACAGAAACAAGCAAACAAGCAAAAAGGCAATAGGACCAGGCAGCACTGCAGATGAGTCTGGCAGAATCATAGAGGAGGAAGCAGTCCCGCTGGCTGTGCCCCTGTCTCCACATCTGGAAGACAGCAGACTGTTCAAGGTCACTGGCCACAAGGTCAGCGGCACAGTGAGGTCACTTCTGGGAACGCTTGGGCTCACTCCTGGTGAACTGGATCAGTGCGGGTGGTTATTGCTCCCCGAGCCTCAGGGCCACTCGTAGACAACCAGACCCGAGGGCTGAACTCTCCCGACACAGGCGGGGATCTGAAGTGCCTGTGTCACTGGAGCAGAGGGCGACGTCTTTACACCAAGCCCCGGCGGTGGATGAACTTGCCTCGTCACAGGCGGTGATGAGTAGAGGCGACTCCAGCCCCCGTGGCACCTGTGGTGAGGGGAACTGGGCAGATGTGTCCGACCCAGGACCTGTCCTTTCTCTGGCCTGCCACGGCCATCATGGCCCCCAATCAGCTGCGGCCCAACCCAGGGCCACGCAGGACTGCATCCAGCACCTGACCTCACCGAGGCGCTCACCTGCGTGCCACACGCCCGGAGCAGCCCCTGTCTCTGAGGGAAGGCCGCTCTCAGGAGCGCAGGTAACCGGAACCGGAAGCGCCTAGAGGTTCATCACAGGAAGTAACCCCGGCGAGGTGCCTGGAGACCTGGGGGTGCGGGTGGGGGTGTGCGAACTCTGGCGCCCTCCCTGGCGAGAGCCCTGAGCCCGTGCCTGTCCATGGGGTCAGCGCCCCGCAGGCTGAATCGCTTCCCCAGATGCTGGTCTGGGCAGCTCTGTGGAGACAGGAAACTCCTCCACTCTTGTCTAGTGCCATTTCTGTTGTTTCTTATTTTCAAAAGTTTTCTATGCTCAGTTGTTTTGGTGACGGTTTCCATGGGGACAAGCCCCTCTATGCTCCCCTCACACCACCCTTTTATGGATGGCAAGACTGGGCCTGGTATAAATTGCTCTCAATTGATTTTTAAAAAGCTGACATCAGACTAAAACTATAGCAAAAAAAGGTGTTTGGATCATAGGCATGTTTGTCACGTGTAGGATGCTAGGCACAGAAATTTAAGGTTGTTTTCTGAATACAAAAATATGTTATATTGGGCCGGAGGGTTAGCTCAGTGGTTCCAGCGCCTGCCTCCCAAGCGCAAGGTCCTGAGTTCAATCCCCGGTAACCACATACAATGCTGGGCATGGAGACTCACGCCCACCAGCCATCAATACCACATACCACAGTGCTGGGCATGGTGGCTCATGCCTGTCATCCCAGCACTTGGGAGGCAGAGACAGGAGGATTGCTGAGTTCGAGGATTGCCTGGGCTCCATAGTGAGCTCAGCACTAGCCTGAACTGCAAAGCGAGACCCTGTCTCAAAAAAAAAAAAAGTTATACACATTTATAAAGATCTCAGAGAAAAATTTAGGTTGATATGAATAGTGTATGAAATTAACATATGGAATTGAAGAGCTCTGTACATGCTCTTAGAGACATTTTAATGGTAAAGAGTTAATAACTAGTGAATAATTAGAATGCTGTCAGAATGGATTCAAGCCCAATTAGTTTGGTTGTAGATTTAAAAAGAAAATCCTAAGAAATCTATGACTGCCAGCAAGGGTGATGGATATGATTTTACTTGCATGCTAAAACAAGCCAGTATGTTCCCAAAATGTGCATTTTCTAATTGTGGTCGTTTAGCTTCATGCAAATAGGAAGTGTGATTCTGACAATATACGAATCTAGTGATGCAGTTCAGGGAAAAAAATGCACGGTCCTGCCTGCTACCTGACATCTGTGTATGTTTTATTACTTTTGAAACAAAATTCATAGCTCTTTTACCCTGACTGCAGGGCCCATAGTCTATTTATGATCATTCATATAGCTACAGTCCCCCCCCTTGAATGAATTCATTTATGAGCTTCAAAGAAGAGAGCGGACATTTTCCTACCAAATCATCTGTGTATCTGGTCAGATGCCGGAGCCAGCCAGACAAAACAGCGGGGTCATGAAGTCAAGGGGCGCGGATTAAGAAAAGAGAAGAAGGGGCCGGAGGGTTAGCTCAGTGGTTCTGGCGCCTGCCTTGCAAGCACAAGGTCCTGAGTTCGATCCCCAGTAACCACATAAAATGCTGGGCGTGGAGACACACCCACCAACAATCAACACCGCATACCACAGTGCTGGACATGGTGGCTCACGCCTGTCATCCCAGCACTCGGGAGGCAGAGACAGGAGGATTGCTGAGTTCGTGGCGGCTTGCCTGGGCTCCACAGTGAGCTTAGGGCCAGCCTGAACTACAAAGTGAGACCCTGTCTCCAAAAAGCAAAAAAAAACAAAAAAAAAAAAAAAAAACGTTACATTTTATCTTATAGGGGAAGAAAAACAGGAACAAAGCACCCGGGAAATCAGTACACAAACAGGAGAAGGATGTCAACTAGCACACACTTAATTAGCTCTATTAGAATTCGGTCCTAACCTACATAGGAACAGGAAGGAAACACCATGTTGCCAACTGAGGAGCAGAGGTCAGGGGGCCAAGGCAGAGGTCGTTTACCTTCCCAGTCAGGCCTCCCAGGGCAGCGATCCAGAGGTCGCAGAGCATCTTGGGAGCTGGGCGGCACTGCTGGGTAGAGTGCAGACCTCACAGCTGCTAGTTGGTGCCGCGCCCAGGGCCGGTTTCCAGGCCTGAAAAGAGTCTCCTCCAGCAGGGTCTGCTTCCCACTGTCAGAGGAGTCACTCAGTCCGCCATCACAGGGGCAAGGAGAGAATCCCCAAAAAGACCGCTCGAGGTTCAGGCCTGATGCTGGCACAGACAGCTGGCGTGTGGACAGAGGTGCAGAGGGACGGACAGAACCTGGGGTGACATCCCCAAGGGGAGCTGGTGCCGCTGGCCACGGTGACTGCAGAGAAAGCGCAGGCACGAGTCTGGGCAGCCATAAGATGCTTGTGTTTGGGGGACCCATCTCAGCTGTCAGTTTGCACCACCAACCACTATTTCCAGTTGTCGTAACTCAGATGCTTCAAGAGCACATTGAATAAGAGCATCCCTGGTTAAGAGCTTTGGGGGAGGGCGCCTCTGCTCTTCCATCCTGTCATCACACAGTCAGACTGGGCACGACGGGCATTTCAACAACAGAGGCAGGGAAAGGAGCCGGAGCAGGGCAGGCCTGGTGTGAGGGGAGGTTGGCCGTGGAGATGGGGAGGTCTCTGCAGAAGGCAGGACACGACCAGGAGAGGAGAGGAGCAGAGGGCAGGGGAGGGGAGAGGGGGAGGGGAGGGGAGGTTTGGGGACTTCTTCCTTCAAAGCAGAACCCCAGCCAACAGAAACGGGCTCGGGCCCAGGCCCCAAGGCCAGGCCAGGCAGAGCCGGCTGCTGCTCCAGGCGGCAGGCCCAGCTCCTGGGCCCACACCTGGACCGCCTGGCAAGGACGGCACCCAACAGGCGCGTGCACCTGATGTTACGGAAGGAGCGATAAAATAAAAACGCAGCCAGCGGTCCAGACTGAGCTGGTCTGGGCAGGTGGCTGTGCGGACCCCTGGGAGATGACAGCACTTTCTGAGCAGCAGGGACAGTCCACGGCAGAGGACCCACAGGCCGCGGCATAAGGCTGGTGACAGCGGGGCACCCGGCTTCTTGCCCGGGCTGGCAGAGGGCACCAGCTGGAGGTGAGATCTGGAGGTGTCCTTTGAAGGGGCTCCTGGGATCCCACTGTCAGTCAGGCCCCGTGATGGAGGGAGGACACGGGTGCTCAGGGGACTCACGGAGCCAGGCGGACGGGGACGGTGCGAGGGCCGGAGGGCGCAAGCCCGTCCATCCCGCCTGCTCGGCAGACAGCGAGGAGACCGGGACGAGAGGAGGCACGTGGCCTGCAGGGTGGGCCCCAAGCGGCTCCCATCAGGCTCCCCCAGGAGGCTCTGCTGGTAACGGCACCGTCTGGTCTGCAGGCAGGACTGAGGGACAGCCCGAGCAGACGGACGCCTCTCGTCACAGTGAGGGAACAGACGTCCGGCTTCTCTGTAACGGTGCAGTCCCGGGAGTCTTTGGAGCAGCTGCTGCCCTCTCACGGGCCTGGTCTTCCGGCTGTCTTTCTGGTAGTGCTGCGTCGCTCCCTGGCAGCGGAGTGGCCCTGGGGGTGGCCAACTCTCCACACAGGGGTCAAAGGAGTCACTCAGGACAGGAAGGGTCTTTCATCCCGACTGGCAGGCACCACCCGCATGGTCACCAGGGGACCCTGTGCAGCACGGTGGCCGTGCCTTCGGGACACACTGGCTGGACACCAGGGGTCCCTGTGGTCCCCAGAGGGGCTCTTCAGAAGCACATGCTCAGGTCCCACTCCA
This sequence comes from Thryonomys swinderianus, assembly GCA_004025085.1. Taxonomy (NCBI): domain Eukaryota; kingdom Metazoa; phylum Chordata; class Mammalia; order Rodentia; family Thryonomyidae; genus Thryonomys; species Thryonomys swinderianus. The sequence continues at coordinate 46,556 of PVIC010006611.1, forward strand.
GACGTATCTCAGGATGTGGCCCAATAGTTTTTATTCGCCAAAGCTCCCCAGGGGCTTCTGAGACATCCTGTGATAAGGCAACCGACTGCACGGGAAGAGCAGCACAGCCCACCGGCCCTGGGCGCCTCTGGGCCTGGAACTGTCCCTCCCACTCGCAGTCCTGTCCCCACTTGCAGGCGTGAGTGGACGCTGGCCAGAAATGGCTCCAGGAAGCTGGAGTTCTAGAGGCACGGTTTCCTGGGCCTGTCACAATGCCCCGAGAGCCCAGGAGGCACAAGGGGCCCGGGCCCTGCCGGTGTGAACGGTGCCACTGTGCGTGGAAATGCAGGGCGCGGGCGCGGGGCCAGGGCCTCCACGAGCCTGGCCTGGAGCTGTGGGAGGAGCAGTGCTGAGTCCCAGGACAGCGTCCACGGCGTCGCGGTGTCCTGTTCAGGCTGAGCGGTCACCTGACAGGACCCAGGTGAGTCACGCCTGGGCTTGGCACTGTTCTGACCCTCTCGTGGTGCGGGAGCCAGGGTTTCACGCCGTCCTGAATGGCGCTGCGCTTCCTGTGACCCGCCCGTTGTCCCCTCCCCGTGCAGCGCTCAGCGGACTGTGGCTCTGCCTTGTGCCCTGCCGGTCACATGGCTTCCGTTTGATGAGGGTGACACCGTCATCGGGCTGGGGAGGAAGGCCGGAGCTTCTGCCCTGATTCCAGCCTGTCCCCTCCTCAGGCTGCCCGCGACGCAGCCTGTGCCGAGCCCGCCGGTCCTCTGTGAAGCTCCGCCTCTCCTGGACGTTCTTCCCAGGTGACGCAGTGCGGCGGGCTGGGGAGCAGAGAAGCAGGAGAAGAGGGCCGTGTGGGCGCCACGGCCAGCCCTGGGACCTGGACGGGCACGGGCACCGAGGGCGGCGGGGGGTCATGACGCGACCTCTTTCCAGAGTCCAGTTAGCACAGGACGCGTCAGCAGGGCAAGACGACTGGCGGATCCCCTCCACGCCCTGTGGGGCCCTGGGCTCCGCGCCCCTTGGCCTGGCCCCACTCCGACATGGCACCGTGTTCCTGCCCAGGCCGCAGGAGCCCGGCGGCCCCAGCCTCCCGCAGCACCCCAGGCTCAGCAGGTCCACGCAGACCTCGCCGCTCCTCTGTCAAGCCGTTCCTCTTGCTGTGGGCCCTGAGACTGTGGCCACCACCTTCCGGTCACACAAGCCACCGCAGGAAGCCCCCGTATGAGCCACCCGGGCTGAGTCTGTCCAGAGCCCGAGGGCCCCTGAGTCTGTGCCAGGCCCTGACCCAGAGCAGGATGGTGTCAGCTGGCTCCTGGACGCCCCCAGCCTCCCCGAGCTCTGAGAGGCCCTGCTCGGGCCGAGTCCCGCCTCTGCGCAGGCATGGCTCTCCTGCCCCTGGCGCCCCTGCCGGCGGGGTTCAAAGCGTGCGCGCCCCGCGCCCCGCGGCTCCCTTCTCCGCCGGCTAGACACCGCGGTCCTCAAAATTCTCCTTGCAAGGCTTCCTCGTCTTTTAAGTCATCTCCGGCTTCCTGGCAAGACAAAGTGCCCCTTTCCTGTGTTCTGTTCCTTGACACCGCTCTTCACCGTGGCGGGGGCGGGGTTGGAAGAGGACCAGCCTTCAACCTGGAGTCTCAGCCCCGCGCTGGGCTCCGCACACGGGTGCCAGGAGATACCTGACATGGAACGAACGGGCGGATGGATTACAGACCAGTCCTCACCTGAACTCTTTCCTCTGCTTTTGAATTTCCCATCTAGTGTGCACGTGGCTCATCAACACAAGGGAAGGTCTTAGCACCTGTCAATACAACTGGAGGCGGGGCCTTCAGAGCGGCTCACGTCCAACACCGGTGAGGCTGTGCAGCTGCGGGCCCTGCTGCACACGTCACCCCTCTTTGTCTGTGCAGCCCACTCCACGCACAGCACACGTCTGAAACATGCCAAGCTTCCCCTGTTTACATGGAGTGGGCCCTCACTGCATGCTTGCTACGGCGTTGGTGTGAGCATGTGTATGAAAATGACATGGTACGTTCTGTGTTTCGGCCGCAGTACCTGACACGCAGGAATGACCACTTGTGTCCTACGCTTGGGGTTTCGTCCCAGTCCCCGGAGTGACCGACCTTACATGTGTCACGTGCCCTTGTAGGGCCCTCATACGTAGACGCAGACTTAAAAAGCACTTCCAAGAGAAATTCAAACTATCGATAAAGAGCAAAATACAAGATAGATAATAGGAAGTGGGGAGGGAGATCTTATGGGAGGAGGGTGAAGAGGGAGGGAGGGGAGAAGGGGGGGTGGGAAGAGAAGGAGGACGTGCTTGGGCACGTGCCGAGTCCGCAAGAGGCGTGGAAGCGGGATGTACTGCAATGTATACTTGTAAAAGAATAAAAAAGGAAGGATACAAAAAAAAAAGATGGTCAAGAATTTCCAAAACAGCTGATGGAGTCCGTGTTGTAACTGACTGTACCTGAAGCTGGAAGAAGCAAGACAGACACACAGTCAAGACACACAGTTCACACTGTGTTTTGCTTAAAAAAAAAAAAAAAGACAAGAAAAGAAAGGGAAAGGTCTGAACTGCAGCTATAAATTATTAGTAACAGGTGAGAAAACACAGATGCACCTGAGTATCTTGTGCCTCTTGCGAAACGCCTTCAGATGCAGGTAACTAAGAAGGAAACTGTGGACAGGTTAGGGAAATTCAGCCTAAGGAGTTCTCCTACTTCAGGATGGGCCCTGTAGGCTCGTCAGGGTGCCCTGGCTGGTCATTCTATCAGCAGAGTTCACCATGGTTAAAGACAATGGGGATTCTTTACCTGTGGAGTTACCTAAATTGGCAAACCAAGTAATACGGTATAAGAAGTTTTAAACTTAAGTGAAAGGGCCAGGGTGTTTCTTACTTAAAACAGAAGAGAAACAGCACACTGTTAAGTGAGCGTGTGACTCAAAGACAGTTTGTATGTTAGGGTTATAAACAGCAGGCTCTGCCATGACCTCTCTGGGTCGGAGGTCAATCCACCACCAGATGCCAGAACACCTCCCGCAAGGATATCTCACCAGCCAAACCCTCACTGGAGCTTCCGTTTTGGGTAGAGTTTACCAGCACCCATTTGTTGCAGGTTAATAAGGGAACATAAGCCGGGCTTGGTGGTTTAAGCCTATAATCACAGCACTCAAGAGGCAGAGGCAGGAGGATTGCTGAGTTCCAGGCTTGCCTGGGCTACACAGTGAGCTCAGGGCCAGCCTGAACTACAAAGCGAAACCCTGGTCTCAAAAAAAAAAAAAAAAAGGGACATAGAGATTATCTTGGCAAATAAATTAATCTCTTTAAAAAGTGCACTAGGGATTATCTTGATTTGGTAGTGTGGTGATAAAATATGCAAAAAGTGAAGAGTTTACTTATCTTAATAATCATCCAGTAATTTCTATGTTTTATAATGTAGGTTTTAGCATTTCAGCTTTTGATAACAAAGCACAGCTGTACGATGTTGAGCTAATTTATAACACACTTAATTCTTCTTTTTAGATTGGGGGAAATCACTTGAACCAACCCTACTCAGGACTGAGATTTTTTTAATCAAGCAGAAAGTTTTTCATCAAGGAATTGGCCACCATGTCTGCTTGAATGCGGTATTTTTTGGCATCGTAGCTACGAAATGAATACCGGAGCTGGGACAATTAAACATCTGTTGCATAATCTGAGAATAATAGATTAGTCTCTCAGCTCAGCATCCACCCTGTGCCACCGTGTGGAGCCTGCTCACTGCTCATTCTCTCACCTTTGGGCTGTGAGGCTCCTTCCCCCGTGTTGGCAGGGCGCGTGGCTGACCGTGGCGAGGCCTTCTCGCCCAGTGCCGTGTGGCTCTGAGCAGTCACATGCCCAGTGAGCCAAGAGCAGGAAACACTGGTGTGACGTCCCTGTTGGACGATGACAGGCTGAAAAGAAATTTAATGAGGCCTTTATTTCTCCCCTTTTCAAGCATTAGAATGAAGATAGAGTACTAACCCAGCTTGAAGCATGGGCGCTGGAGCTATTACTTATTAGATGACAATTTATCATACTTTGCACGTTTTCCCAAGCTTAAGGTGCCCCCAGTTCCCGTCTCCAGGATCAAGTGGGCCAGGGATCCTGCCCGTGGGCCTCTGCCAGGCCGCTGACTTGTCTCCGGCTCCACCGGGAAGATCCTCTTCGCAAAGCTACGTGGCGGGAGGAACGTGGAGCGGCACGTGGACGTCTGAGCAGAGCCCGGTCTCCCGGAGAGGACAGAGCTGGAGGAACCAGTACCCCGATCCCCAGAGAGACTCAGCCACCTCCCACCTGGACTGCTCTGACCTCTGCTCGAGAGAGAGGAAACTAAACTGCCCGTAGTCACTGTGTTCTGATGCTTCACCTGTTTTCCACATCACAACCGTGGTGGCCTCGCTGCCCTGCCCGAGGGTCCCCAGAGCCGCCCCCGGGGACGCACACCTTTCCACGGTCTTGTCTCGAATGCGGCCTCACTGGGGACTCTCCTCCAATGATACGGCAAAGGGCTGGGCTGTCGCCTCTGAGACCGAGGCCCACGAGCCTGGGCTCCCCTCCCTCGAGCGGACTGTCCTTTCCAGGCTTCCACTGACCGCGCTGCTTCCGCTCTAGCGGGGTCCTCGGGGCGCGGCATGACAGGTGAGCTCTGGCCTCCGGCCGGCAGGAGACAGACCCCCGGCCGGGCAGGCCACAGGGCCACGTGCAGCCACGCGAAGCAGGGCAGCCTGCAGGGGACAGCAGCCAGCTCACTTCTTTTTTCCAGTGCCGGGGCCTAAGGCCAGGGCTTTGTGCACGCAGGACACTCGCCCCACAACCGCGCTGCCCCCCAGTCCCTGCTACCCCGGGGCTTCAGCCTGGAAGAGTCCCCTCCGTCAGGGCCGGCTCAGGCAGCAAGATTTCGAGGCAGTTTATTAGACGGCAGGAGCAGGGCCCTGTTCGCTCTGTGTGGTGGTTTCTGTGTCCGAGGAGGGGCTGGGGTCAGCACCAGGGTGAGACCTCGCAGGGCACCTCTTCGGGCTGTGATCTGCTCTGGACGTCTGAGACCTGACTTATTAGCAAGCCCCGGGGCTCTCCGGCTCAGGGGAGTGTAACTGGCTCAACTCCCCGGAGAGCTCTAACTAAATCAGAACGCTAATTTGTTAATTGACAAACTGATAAATAAAACTGCCAAGTGAGTCAGACAAATTAGATCTGTACGCGTCAGAGTCCACAGGCTCTCTCGGTGCCGCCTGCCTCTCTCCTCCTGGCTGCACTGTAGAAAATCTTCATAAACACATCACGCACTTCCTTACCAGGCAGCCTCTGGGCGCGCCACTGCCGTGTCGTCCTGATGCGTGGACACCGCGGCCTCCGCCCTGGCCGGGCCTTGAGCGGATTCTGATTCGGCTGGACCCACGGGGCCCTGGTGGCTGCTGGGAAGCCACGCGAGCATGACCTTCGTCTCTGGTCACCTTTTTGCACCTCAGTCTTGCTTGGTGTGAGGTGAGTTTTGATCCCTGTTCTCCGCAAGACTGAGGTCCAAGTGCTCCCCCAACCCGGTCGCCGTCACCTCCGTCCCCAGCACCCTGGCTGCATGTGCCTGCCTCAGCCTTCCCTCGGCTCTCTGCTGGCCTGGCCGGCACAGTCTCTGCTGGAGGGGCCACCTCCGGTCCCCCGCTGCCTCCTCCTCCAGCCTCTGTTGTGACAGCCGGTCCCGGGCAGGCGTGAGCCTGAGGTTCTGTCGCCCCTGCGGGCCCTGGTTGTCACTTGGTTTCAACATGGAGCTTCTCGGAGGCCTCGGAGCGCGACAGCTGCAGAAACCGCCGTGCTCAGCACCCAGGCGAGGAGCAGCTGGGCTCAAGCCCTCTGAGGCCGCCCTGGCTAGCGGAGGAGGAAGAAGGTAGAGAAGTTCCGATGTGTGTTCAAGGCCTGTGGAAGGAGGGGCGGAGCCTGTGTGCCCGCCTGGTGATCTCTCCAGAGCGCATCTTGCCCGGGACGCTTCCCGACCCTGCCGGGCCCTCTCCATCGCCGCTCCTGACCCCTCAGAGTGACAGCCAAAGTCCACAACCAGCAAGGAAGCCACTGACTCAGGCTCTGCTTCCTGGGAGGACCCGGCTAAGACTCACCTTGGAAGTCACCGGGGCCACTTGTCTCTAGCACTGTCGCCTCTTGATGCCCCAGCACTGGCCCTGCAGGTTTCAGGTTCCGGTTCCCTCCAGGGATCCCCCGCCACCGTCCGTGCGGCAGACGTTAGGGCCCATCTCGCCTGAGCAGCACGGGCGCTTTGGCCCTTCTCTGCTCACGTGGCCTCTGTGGCACGTTAGGCTCAGCCCTGGAAGTGACAGCTCCCTCCCGACACTTACTTATTTGATCTTCCAAAGAGTTCAGCCATAACAGAGCAGACAAGTCTTGCAGAAAAACCATCCATCGGGCAGAGCAGCGAGGGGTCCGAGCCAGACACCAGGTGCAGCTGGGCAGCTCTCAGCTGGGCAGCCGGGCTGTGATGACGAGGCCACCTGTCACTGCGTGCAGCGCACTGTGTCCACGCCACCGAGCCCACGCCTCCCGAGCGGTGCTGGTCGGTGGAGAGCTGTTTGCTTATTTATTCAATCAGTTACTTATTTATTGTTGTTGTCTCCAAAGTGCATACTATTCAGATCCAAGAAAATGATTTCAAATTCAATTTTTTTTTTTTTGCTTTTTGGAGACAGGGTCTCGCTTTGTAGTTCAGGCTGGCCCTGAGCTCACTATGGTGCCCAGGCAAGCTGCCGCGAACTCAGCAATCCTCCCATCTCTGCCTCCCGAGTGCTGGGATTACAGGCGTGAGCCACCACGCCCAGCATTATATGTGGTTACCGGGGATCAAACTCAGGTCCTTGCGCTTGCAAGGCAGGT